>JAGDQP010023592.1:0-28964 GCA_022664845.1 Lepisma saccharinum | reverse complement strand
CCATTTTGGATCCAAGTTAGCGACTTTTTTATATTTTTTAATATTTTCCTAAGCTACTTGTGATGTACACCTTTAAGCCTAATTTTGTGTCTCTAGCCCAAGCGGTGTGGAAAATGAACTTAATCCAACACTTTGGGTGGTACACTATTCCACCGGGGAGATAATCTTTAATTTTTTAGGAAGAGTGGAAAATTTAAGTAACAAATGTTGAAACCTTGTATCTCAAAACCTATGAAAGCTACGAAAGCGGTATTGGGCCAAAGTGTAGCCTGTTTAATGATAAGATATTTCAACACTTTTTGCTGCAAACAACCATTGCGGGGAGAACATAGGCGATTTTTGAAGAAAAATAGAAAAACCTTGAAGAAAATAAAAACGGCGTCGTATATCAAGATGGCGGACCCGAAAATCAGGCACCTACGTACAAATTGATTGTACTGAGGGTATAGAAGAACTGTGCAAAATCTACCGCTTTAATTCACTCTCTCACGATCTTTTCGCTAAGCCACTACACTATATATAGTATGTGGATGAACAACTATTATATCTAAATACTAATATTCTGTATTTCAAGTATGATCTCATCGATTTAAAAAAATTGAGAATCCATAGAGATGAAGTTTCTTTAAGAATAGTTCACGCTTCACTTTATCAAACTTTTAAACAAACTTTTAAAGGCCCAATGTAATTATAGATCAACTTGATTAGTATTTAGTAGTTCGTATATTCTTCTTCAGAATATTGTCACGTATACTCATTTTTATAACTTCATCCACATACTATATAGCAACATGGTCACTGACTCACTAATGATCAAAATTCACAGGCTGTACTACTGAAGCTATAAGCACCAAATTTGATATGAAGGTGTAGGACCATGAGTAGGTAAAGAAAAAAATCCGACATTTTGAAAAAGTCGCTATCTTGGATCCAAAATGGCCGCCAAACACATTGTTGTATAGATTACACTGCTTAAACGGCTGGCTCTATTGAAATGAAATTTGGTATGGAGGTACATTGTTACTGGTAGGTTACAAAAATATTATGAGATGTATTCAAATACGCCACTTTGAATCGAAAATGGCCAAATTCATTGTTGTATAGAATACACAGCCTAACCCGCTGTGGCTATTCAAATGAAATTTGGTACTAAGGTAGAATACCACCAGTAGGTTACCAAAATATTACGAGATGTGTTCAAAGACGAGATCTTGGATCCCCAATGGCCGCCAAACTCATTGTTGTGTAGAATGCACAGCCTAAACCGCTGTGGCTACTGAAATGAAATTTAGTATGGAGCTACATTATCAATAGTAGGTTAAAAAATATTACACAATGTACCCTAAGGTGCCATCTTGGATCCAAAATGGCGGACTTAAAAATCAATTTTCCACAACGTTTTAGCTAGAGATAGAAAATTTAGCATAAAGGTGTATCATAAGTAGTAGTTTAGGGAAATAATACACAATTTTGGGAAAGTCGCCATCTTTAATCCAAAATGACAGCCCGAAAACCCATTTCCTAAATCACTAAAGCTAGGAAACGAAATTTGGAATGAAGGTGTACCGTGACGAGTAGGTCACAAAAAATAGTGGAAGTCCCCATATGGAGGCGCAGCTCCCCCGCCCCCCGGTGGGGGTATCATTATACCATGGAGGCGCGGTCAGCAGCTTCCCAAAGCAAAGCGAGTCCATATAATATAAAATCCCATGCTCACTGATTGGTTGACGGATTATCAATATCTCCAGGGCAAACTACTGGAGCTAGAAACACAAAATTTGGTACGAATGCATATGACCAAGAGTAGGTAATGGGAAATATCCTACATTTTGAAAAAGTCGCAATCTTGGATTGGAAATGACAGCCAAACCCATTGCTTTATAGAATACACAGTCTAAACGGTTGGAGTTGCTAAAATGAAATTTGGTACGAAAGTACATTAGTAGGTTACAAAAATATTACCAAATGTTTGCAAAGACGCCATTTTCAGCACAAAATGGCGGACACCAAAATCAATTTTCCACAGCGTTTGAGCTGGTGGTAAAAATTTGGCATAAAAGTGTATTATTACTTGTAGTTTAGGAAAATATTAAAACTGTTGAAAAAATTGTCTTATTGGATCCAAAATGGCCGTCAAATCAATTGTTGTATAGAATATACAGCCTAAATGGCTTGTGCTACTGAGATGAAACTTGGTACGAAGTTACATTATCACTAGTAGGTTACGAACATGCTCCATTATGTATCAGTAGACTCCATCTTGGATTCAAAATTGAAAAATCCATTTTCCACTGTTTCAGCTAGATATACGAAATTTGTCATGAAGGTGTATTATCACGAGTAGTTTAGACTATAACAGTAGGAAATATTTCATCACCTATGCGTACATTGATCATGGATTTATTATCTTCGGTGTTATATTTCACTAATTCCCTGTTATCGTCAACTGACCATAAAATTTCGATGATAGGAAAATATTACAATATTTGGGGAACGCCGGTATCTTGGATTCAAAATGGACACCCGAAAACACATTTTTCATACCGTTCGAGATAGAGAAGTGACATTTTATTTGATGGTGTACCATCACGAGTAGGCCACAACATTATAAGAACATATTTAAAAAGTCACAATTTTTAATCCAAAATGACGGCCTCAAAACCAATTTTTAAATCACTAAAGATAGTGAAACGAAATTTGGTAAGATTGTATATGACCAAGAGTCGGTTACAAAAAATGGGGCAAACCTATAATTGGGGGCGAAGCTTCTGGTGTAAGGGTTCAGATGGAGACCATCGCGGTGCAATTCCGCAGAGAGATTCCGGTTAGTATAAAAGGGACGCAGCCACCCTAAAACTGCTGAAGTAGGGGCCAAATCTCCCACGGGCGTTTGAGGGAAGCGCCCCCAGCGAACAAAGCGAGTCTACTTTTAAGACTACAATATCTAATCAATATAAGTAATATGTTCATCCAATCAACAGTACAAATATGTTGATTTAAAGACAGGTAATCTCCTCTGTGATACTTACAAATCAAACGATTTTCCATAATCCTAATTCCATCTGGTATAGTAATAATAATATCAAAAGGTAGATGATATTGGTCTGGAGGAACCATATGTTCTATGGACGTACATGTTTGAATATTAAATTTGTGATTATCAAGTCCCTGTCGTTGCAATTTTCATCTACATCTAGACCGAAATCATCTAGTAAATCAAATAAACATTTTGCTTTACCATTTGAGTAATAATGGATGTCATCAGCAAAATTAACTCAATCTTTAATACGCTAAAATATATTATTAAGATATAATGTTCGTAATTTGCAACTTTCAAAGATGTATATTTTAAATAATTTCGAAAAACTGCTAAGCTTGTATTTGGACATAAGTAGACATCAAATTAGAAGTTTCTTCTTTCTACTATATTCAGCTTCCAGCCATATTCATTTAGGGATAGCCACTTAAAAATTCTAAATCTATTCCTCTAACGGCTTTAATATTTCTTTTAATGGCAGTTAAAGCTCAACCATCTCTTTCACAATTAAGAATACTACATTGTCTGTCCGCCGTAAAGCAGTTATACACATCTATAAAATAATCTGAATTCCTTTGTTGATCCGAAAACCAAGTTTCTGTAACGCAAATTAAATCATAACTATTAATGGCAATTGAGAAGAATAACATTTCGTTCCTTTGTTTTCAACCCTCTTACATTCTGATACCATATTTTCAACAAATTCTGGGTGTAGTTTGTCTATTTCTTTTAATTTACCATAGAATGGACCAATCAATATTCCATCCGGCCAAATAGTTGGATTATTAACTAACTATTTTAAATTCTATTTCCCTTATTTCGACATGAGAAGAAGATTAAATAAAGTATCATATTTTGTTCTAAGTTTCATACATTTTACATCTAGTATATCTTTTCTCTTTACTAATTCTTCAATTTCATTTTCTTCAACATCCACGATAGAAAAGTGTTAGAAAAAGAGCCCTTTTCATATAGCAACTAAATCGGTTTTAGCTTGGCATTTGCCCGTAAATAATTTTTCTTTGGTATTTCCTTGAATTGTTTAGGACATTACCTTCTTATCTAAAGCAATTTTCATTATTCCTTACCTTTTTCATTCGTTTTGATTCAACACTCACCCATTTTTTGTGGGGAGGGTTCTTTTTCTTGTTCTTCAATCTCGATTTTATCATCATCATCATTGATTAAATTAACACTATCTGAAATAGCATTATTCTTTGGGAGAACACTAGATGGAGATACAGATGTCCCAACATAAGTAGAAGTTTTTCATGTTACCACCTTTAATTGTATATCTTTCAGTTTTCTGTTGTCATTATTTAATATATTATTTTCCTTCCTTAGGCCGTTTAGTTATTTTATAAACATCTCAGATAAATTAGTAAAGCCACTATGGATCATATCAAGAAGAATATTTGAATTTAAATAATGTTCTTGATCTGCTATAGGAGATTCGTCAGTCTTACTTTAACCTATATTTTTCAGTTTGTTCAGGGGTAATAGACATATTTGCTCTATTATATATTGAGTGTTTCGTACATAATTCGTAATTAAATGACGTTCACACACTTGACACTTGGATTACATTTATTTCTTTAGGCGAATATTCCTAGCAAGAAATATGAAATTTAAGCAAAGAAGAGCTACATTTTGAACCCTCTGTCCTCCCAAATACTGGCTGACTACAATTTGGACAATTTTCTCAGGTAGGTGCAATCTTTAATTTAAATCAAAACGATAATTCACCTTAAAATAATAAAGAACAAACAATACCATAAACACAACTATGCTAGCCTCACAGCACAGCAACATACAAGAGAAAACCAAGAGAAAATCTGACCTGCCAGAAGATCATATTAAATTACATGAGGACATCACAACCATCCAACACGACGAAAGAAGCATAGATGGAAGTTGCTCAGACGCAATCTGGAAGACTAAGAGAAATTAATTTCCTTTTATTCGAACTGAGCCCTTCAGCAACACACAATATTCAGATGTTTACCGGTTGACTTACTACTCCGTCCGTTTAGCAAAAATTTCCAGAAAGAAAATAAAAGCTTGAAAACAATAGTAGCCAAGGGATCAAACCAATAACAATAATATATTTAATGTATTTATTTGTCATGTGCTACGAACAGCAATACACCAACATAGCACTAAGTCACAAAACAAATACAAGATATTAAGCTACATAAAAATTGTTCAAAATACGTTTCAGCAGAATACAGCCTTTGTCAGATGCCGATAACATCTTATGTTGCCTCGTTCTATACAGAGGTATATTAAATGTTATTTGTTCTGTAAAATAGGTACTTTTAATATTATGTTGAAGCACTTTCTCTAAAAACTTCTTGTCACCGAATTTCCTTCTACGCTCCAGAGGTTCATAATTAAAAATTTTACACCATAAAGCATAGTCGTATGAAGAATAAGGTAAGTTAAATTTAAAACACAGATGTCTAAAAAGACACCTATGAGTTGCTTCAATACTACTTATTACCGTCTTGGTAATGTCATTCCAGACGGTCGAAGCGTAATCAAGTTTACTTCTCACCAGTACTTTGTACAGGGTTAGGAATGTGTCGATCTTATTAAAATCATACCATTGGTTAAAAAGGAAGCCTATTAATATCTTGGCTTCACCTAATCGCTTAAGAATATGCTCCTGGAAGCTTAATTTAAAATCAAAGTGTACAGGAAACTTAAATAATAATAATAATAATAATAATAATAATATGCGAATGCAATGCAAATGGGGATTTATTAAAACCATGAGCGTTTATTACCAAATAACTCTTAGCAAACACTACATTCTATTGTCTGAAGAAATTCGTCAGATTTTATCTACCAGAGTTTATCTTGGAAATAACTCGTACGTACTTTTCATTGTGATTCTATTTTAACCTGAAAATTCTGAACAGATAATGGAACGTATTACAATACAATATTCATATTGTTGTAATAATCTATAAGTAAGGAGGTACAAAACTGACTGCATCCAACGGGAACCATACCTATTTCTTCAAGCCAAGCAAAACACCACAGGAACGTTAACGGATCACCTGGGGATAGTGCTAAACTATTAGTACAGCTATGTACATTGTACAAACAAGTCAACAAGATATAATTTACGACTTCAGTTTAGGATTGATATAATTATTTATTTAGTTAGTTAGTTTAGGACACAATACTAGAACCTAATTACAATTTTCCTTATGTTAAATTATTATCACCACTACGAGTACGATCAGCACACAGATTATTTTTTTCAATGTTATGAATTTGTTTAAGATTCATGTTATGAAAGTCAATTTCCTTAGCTCTTTTACTTATACCATTATAGGTTGCTCTCATTCTTCAAGTTGGTGACTTAATCATAATATTGGTACCCGGTTTTTGATAATAAAATAATCCTTAATTTTCTGTTCTGGTTTTGGTTGATGGGACATGTATCTGGACGATTGAGAGCAGATTGATGCAATATATTCTATCTGTAAACACTTTGTAAAGAAAAATCATTTCACGAAGAGTACGTCTGTTCCCAAGATTCATCAAGTTAAAGTTTGAGTTTAATATATTTTTGCTATCATTTCTCGGATAAACGCGTGTTTCTTTATATATCAAGAACCTGAGGAATTTTGCTTGAATTTTTCAGAGCTTTTCTGAGTTATATGCAGTACTTGGATTCTAGATAATGGTAGCGTATTCAGTTTTTGATCTTACATATATTTGAAATAGACGCATGAGAGTTTCTGTCTTAATGAAGTCCTTTCCCATTCTTATTATTAATCCCAGATTTCTACACGCTTCATTAACAACTTTGTCTACATGAACATCAAAAAGCAATTTGGAACCAAATATTATACCTAGATGCTTTATAGTTTTGGGGTTTGGGACAGGCGTGTTTTTAATATTATATTTGATGTGCACGGCTGTCTGACATCTTTTAAATGACATTACATTACATTTGTTTACATAAATTTCAAATGAGTTATTGTTACACCATTTCACTATTTTGTTTATCTCATGTTGCAGATTTTCACAATCATTCGAGTTAATAGTAGAGTAAATTTTAGGTCGTCAGCGAATAAAAGTTTGTTAGGTGTTTTGATACATGCAGGGAGATAATTAATAAACAATACAAAATAACAGGGTTCCAAAGTTCGACCCTTGACGCACTCCCGAAGATACATCATATTCCCAGTATATTCCACCTTTGTAAACATCGTATTGTTTACGATCATGTAAATAAGACTCAAATAACTTAACCAGACCTGGGTAAAAGTGGAATTGCCTAAGTTTTTAAATAATAATACTCTGATTTACTGTATCAAATGCCTTAGCGAAGTCTGTGTATATCACGCCCACTTGCTGGCCCTGGTCTAAGGTTGATGTTATGTAATCAGTAATGAGGCAAAAGTTCGCTCTAGTTAACCTGCCACTGAGGAAACCATACTTAAATTCTGATATTGAAGGTCTAACATGAAAACTGATTTTTTTGTATAATATTGATTCAAGTACTTTGACAAATGTGCATAATATGGCAATTGGCCTATGACTTTTTATTTCAGATTTGCTATTACTTTTAGGTATGGGACCAATTTTTGTTGTTTTCCATTTATCCGGAAACACTTTGCAGGTGATTATTAGATTAAAAATTATATAAAGTAGTGTTAATAAAGGTTCTTTGCAGCCCTTTACTATATATTGCGGAATGTCGTCAGGGCTTGTACTTCCTTTTGATTTTAGCTTTTTTATTGCACGTTGTATTTCTCGCATTTCAATATGTAAGACTTTTAGTTGATTTAATTGATCGCTCAGTTTAAGCGTTTCGGTTTGCTTGTAATTTCCCCTCTGTATGTTCGTCCTTATAGACACTGAAAATATTCAGCAAAGGAATTCATAATCTCGTTGTCGGTTCCTAATTTCTGGTCGTTATATGTTAGTGTATTTCGGTTTAAATAACGACTCTTCTGTTTCTATAAGTCCCAAAATCCAGTTGGATTGGTTCCAATTGCAGATTCAGATACGTTTATATAATTATTGTGCGCCGCTTTGATTACTTGCTTTACCTCCGCTCTTAATATACAAAATTCTTGTTAATGACAATAAGAATTACTTCCATTAGCTTTGTACTTTTTATGGTGATACGCCTTCCTTTTAATTTTCTTTATTATATCTTAATTAAACCAGCACGGATAGTTCCGATTTGAGTGTTTTATTTAAAGGGATACATTTATCAAATAGTTTAAATATGATATCTTAAAAGTGGTCAACTGCCACGTTTACATCGCAATGTTTATTAAGAGCATGCCAATTTGCTTAAGCTCATAACATAATTGCATATAGTTTGCCTTCATATAGTTAAATTCTAATATCCTGCTGTGAATTTTCGCAATTTGTCTACTTTTTGTTTTTATATTTATGTATAAAGCAGGATGCTATACATAAATAACGGGGATATTTCTTTATTTACGGTGACAGAGTCCAGATTGGTGAGTACTAAACCTAATGTTTTCCCTTAACTATTAACTATATCATTAATTTAGTGTATTCCATAGAGTGACATGAGATGATTTCAAAACCAGACCAATATTATCCAACAATAGATACATATAAGTAGGTCGCTTTCCACATAACACTACAGTGCCATTGTTCCTATTGTGCCTACAGATAAGTGACCCTCAGACAACCTCTTAAAAGACTATAACACAAGAGAGTCCTTCCTCGGTGGTCACCTGGACCTCACATCCCAGAGTAACTGTTTTCCATAAACCTATCGACCATATAAATCTACTGCCTCATCGATCCATCCTATTTACATTAAGTTACCATGCCTTTCAAACGGCTCAGCAGTTCAGGTCAGACTTTAATTCATGCCAGCAACCGTTATTTATATTTCCATGTTTTTTATATTTCTTTCTTGTACTTTCTTTTTTCGATCTTATTTTGTTCGTGTTCAACGTTTAGCTCTTCCGTGGAACTATCTCTCGATGAAGAACATCTCATTTATGAGGTTATATTGCAAACTTTTTTAGAGATGTTCTGAACCGAGAGATAGTTCCACGATAGATAAATTGATTATCCATTCATCAATCATCTTACATAGCTTTTGCGCGCGAAAATATTTACTAACGTATATCTTATTTCCTTCTAATCCTTTTCTTTTTCTTTATTTTTTAAATATAATTTTATTTCATGTACCTGCCGTCTACTGTTTAATGTTTGCTATTTGAAGAGCAGAGTTTTATTTTTCTCCGTTTGAGTTGAAAATTTCCCTCCCCGGTTTTTCATTGGTTGAGCTTTTTAACTATAGAGGGAATTAGTTGCAAGACTCCATGTTCTGAGAAGAGGAACCGACGCATTTATCGTCGGGGTTGAAAAGTGAAAATATAAAGTTAGAACAGCCCGATAAAAATGTTTTATTAGTCCAAAATATATTTCGGAGGTTGAAGCAGTAAAAGACATTGTTAAAACCCAACTAATTGCAAGTGGTTAGTGAAGTTAAGTACAGAAGTACTGTGTCGAAATTATTAAAGAATTTGTCCACTGAGGCTGCGAATTTCAAGATGGAGAAAAACAGTGAAAATTTCTTTAGGTATTGAACTCTATTTAAATCGTTCAAATTTTGCCACATAATTTATAAATTAATTTTAAATTTTCGAATCTTTAATTTATTAAAGTTTACCTTTACAGGCTCTAATTTTTTTCTACTTTTGATTGCATTCTTAAGTAATGAATTATTTCGAAAAAAAAAATTAAAGCTCAATAATATGTGCCAAACAAATAAATAGAATTGAATTCTTGTAGAGAAATGTTTTATTCTTTAGAACGAAATCGTTAAGAAAGGAACTTAATGTAATACAATCTAACCGATGTCATGTTACGAAAAATAACTTGTTTTGTTTAAGCGCTCCCGTATGAACGTCAGTGAACAAGGGAAGATATAGGGATGTCTCTGCCTGTTTGTCTGTTCCTACCCTGGATCTCAGCAACTACAAGTCCGACACAGTTGAGCCGCGCACCGTTGGATTCGTCATGATCTGAAACGGTGGGGAAAATCGTGACTTTCACTCTAAAGTTGACACGTCCTTTTCATTTACTTAGTTTTCTCCATTTTTTCCCATGTATTTTGACATTGTATGTTTGTCGCACCTTATTCTCAGTAACTACAAATCACACAGAGATGAACCGTACACCGTTGGATTCGTCATGCTTTGAAACTGTGGGGAAAGGTATCAGTTTGACTGTAAAAGTGACAGGCCCTTTCAAATCGCTTAGTATTTTCCATTTCTATGTAGGGTTTATATCATACACCGCTGGACCTAGAAACATCAAATATGATATGATGGTACATTATAACTAGTAGGTTAAGAAACATTACAAAATGGTAAAAGAGTCTCCATCTTGGATCCAAAATGGCCGCAAAACCCATTGTTATATAGAATACGCAGCCTAAACTACTGGAGCTAGAAACACCAAATTTAGTACAAATGCACATCATCACTAGTCGGTTACGAAAATATTACCTATTGTACCCAAAGACGCCATTGTAGATACGTAAGGTATATTGTCACAAGTAGGCCTAGTTTAGGAAAGTACTACATTTTGAAAAAGCCACCATCTTGGATTCGAAATGGCCACCCAATATTATTTTCCACACCGTTCGAGCTAGAGAAAAGAAATTTTGTATGCAGGTATATCATCACAAGTAGCTAAGAACAATATAAGAAAATGTTAAAAAGTCTTCATCTTTAATCCGAAATGGGCGCCCAAATCCCATTTTCCACACCACTGAAGCTAGAGAAACGAAATTTGGTATGAAGGTGTATGGCCAAGAGTAGGTTACATTAAATGGAAACCCCGCTAACAAAATGACAGAAAATGTTATGACAAAATAACAGAAAAATGGTACATGGGTGAAACTTTTCACATATATATCTGAATTCAGCGTCAAAAATACAGTAAGAAACACCTACTTTCATCCATGTTGCCGAACTCCTCTTGACCTGTGTTATTGTAAAAGGATTTGTTTCATGTCTTGTACTACAGTACCACGCACAAAATACTGCAGTTTTTAACGAAAGCTCCGTTGCATTTTAATGATTATCTTTATACATTAGTAAGTAGTTCTGTTTTATTTGCTTTATTTAATTATGTATATTTTGGTTCGAATTTCAGGTAATGCTAATCTTTTTGTACCCCTTGGAGTGCAAATTAAAAAGAGTCTACTGTATTTCCATAATGACCATGTGGATAAGTGTAATTAAGTGATGATGATAAATGGAACCACTGTACAGATATATTACGAGTACACTCATGAAGAAGAAGAAGAGATAATCTTACTCAGTATAAGATAATTATTGTTAACAAGTCAAAATGGGAACCCAAAAATAAATGGAACTTGGAACAAACAATTGTTGATCCTAAAGAGTATGATGAAGCTCTGTCATCTGAAGGTACTCTTCATTCGCAAAGGAGTGCACACGAGGAAGTGGTACAAGCATGGAAGGAATCCTCAAACTCTTTCCTGAGAAATGATAAATGTTTTAATAATTCTGATGACAAAGCAATTACTTCCGATCGTGAGAAGGGTTATGCTTTAACCGTCAAATAGTTCAATGCAGAGAGCACAGTAACCGAAAAGTGAAACACAAGAACATAAGAAACAATATTATTCTACCTCTCAGACGGATAGGGAGAGAAATCGTAAGTATGATGCCAAGATTAGAGATGTGAATAATCTTCCGATGAAACTAGGTACTAAATGGAAGTACCATGACGTCTACAATAGCTGACTTAGTGTTACCAGTAAAGAAACAAGTGAAACGTGTAATGATATGGAGAACATTGAATATGTATGTCTATGAACATATTTGATTTCTTATACCGTAACAGTTGCATTTCTGTACCTATTCAAAGAGGTATCAGATATGCATTTCCCTTTTCATCTCAGTGTTAACTGTTTATTAAAGATTATTCATACAAATTAGTTTCCAATAAGTTTCCTTTTAAAAATACTATATCCATTTTTACTTATGCCTAAAGGTACTAATTCAATTAAAAAGGGTAAAATGTACTATACCTACCTGAAGACAAATGTCTTATTAGTGAATTAAACATGTCATATACTAGAGAAATCAACAACAACAAAATAATGTTACAAAAATATTAGAAATGTGCTACGATTTTTCCACACTTAAAAATTCGCAAAAGTGAATATAACAGTTTTTGTAATCAATCTTCTTAACTGTTCCGTTTAATGTATTTGTTTTCAATGACAAAGCTAATAATAATGTAGAAATTGTGAGTTCAAAAGTTGTCGGTGTGGTTTACGTAAATGAGTACCTATAATACAGAAGATACTAATTCATCGTAGTATTATTTTACAGAAACACGGGAAAGAGAACAATCATTATTTAGTTATTTAAAGTTAGTTTTTACATAAGAGGAAACAGGACGTGTAGTGGTACTCATAGAGATAAGTAAGCCGATAATAACACTACAATAATAAGGTTTGACCATTCACAGGTATGTGCGTATAACAAACAAGACTGTGTTATTATATAAGACAAGTTATGATCCAAGTTTTCATTTTTCATACTGTAATGACGCAATGCACGAACAAATAGTTCTCGTGATCAAAACCTATTGCGTGTTTCACGTGGAGGAACCTATTATATGTGTACCATAGTTATACATTTTTAATAGCAGTAGAAAAGTTTTAAAAAACATGTTTACTTCCTTCTTATAGAATTATGTGCATTATGTAGGCGGCTGTTAACTTACATGTGTTGGTCGATAGTTCCAAATGAGTGTTGCTAGTTCTTTAATTTAATTTATCATTTTGTACTTGGAAAGAAGTAGGTTCAAATGTAAATGCTTTCTGTGTTACGGGTGTTAATGATGTTACTTTTAGAAAAAAACAGTTCCATTAACACTATTATATTATTATCTCTGTCAATTGTTATAGCTTAGGTCACACTTTATAGTGGCAAGACTAGAAAATATGCACTGGCAACACCGAATTTCAATTTCCTAACTTTTATTATTTGATCTCCAAAAGCACACATGCAGAAGGTCATTCAACAGCAATATTTTTATGAGTCTCAGCAGCAATAAGGTTCATAATTCAACATAATGAGCAACCATTTGTTTGTAGTTTTTTCGTCGTTGTTAATAGTAGTCGTTTTCGTAAAGGTAAGTACATATACAGATCATTATTACGTTTTTTTTAATATTACATAGATATTATGCAGTTCCAACTTAAACGTTATGTAAGAGTTTGCTTCAGCGTTAATATTAAAACTTTTCTCAATTTAGAAGAAAATACTTTAAGACAAAATTAGCAAATACAACATTATTGAATGATTAAAGAAATTTTCCAACGTTTCTATTGATATTGTGTTCAACTATGTTTACCATATCAGAGACTCAATCTGAAAGAATCTTTTCATAGAACCACATTTACAATTTATTCTAAATAGTTCTAATTGCAGTGGTCTAATTTTCAGATGTTCATGTACATGAGAGTAACTGTAAATTACTTTGAATTTGTAGCTGAAAACGTGATTTCAAACAGCTATACGAAAGTTCATTTTGAGATACATAACTGAAATTAAACTACTCAATATAATAAGTGAAAACATGAAAATTAGTTCTGCGTAAACAGCTAAGAATACTTTATAGCAGAGGCGCATTTGTCATTCCTTGGCAGTTTTTAAAAAGAAGTGTTGGAAATATGTTAAATGTAATCATAAACTGCGAGTAGATGAATATTTTCCATGGTGGCACTCTGTCGCGCATAGCCATGATGACGTCATCAACAGTGAATCCATGAATAATTTAGAACCCTCGTATCGCCGTAATATTCAGTCTGATTTCGATGTGTTATAGCTCATTTCAAAATTAATGTTTAAGCCTACAAAAAACGATTGTTACACATGTTTTAATGAAATAGATGGGTTACGCAATAAATAGATAAAATATAATTTTTGTATTTTCGTGCTTTGTTAAATATGTTCCAAGATAACTATCACAGTTTTAGGAGTAACTATAGAACTGTATTGCTTTTTAAAGTACATTGTGTTCGCTAGCAATTACTGTAATGCGATATTTGTCATAGTATATCTTTCAACTGTATATTTCAAAGTTGTAGTGCCCACAGCTTCTGCTCACAACACCTAACAAATTCACTAGTTTTAGGATAACACTCCTTACCTATGTTATCTGACTGATGACTGTAGTGGATCAATTTCCAGTTTATATATCCCACAAGTATATAGAGGTTTTCTATGTGCCTGTAAATTTACTGTGCATACTCGCTATTGAGGATCTTAGTTTTATATTTCCTTTTATTTTAAAAAAAACATTTTGTGTATACGAAGTTTACATCTTCTGTTAGGTATCAGTTTACTATATAGAAAAACAGGTCTTAATTTGTTTATGTGTGGATGTGTATATTATGCACCAAGTAGGATTTTATAGACTTTATTAAGCGGTTTTCTGTACGAGTTCATCGGTGTTCAATTTTACAGCATTACATTTGTATTCATTTGTTTCACTGATTGGTCTTAAAATTTACGTTCTTTTTTTTATTATTTCGTTTGGTTAGGAATGTTTTCTACTTTGCCATCACCCTTTTGTTTTTGTCCTAAATATCTGCTGTTTGATCTTTGGTGTTTTCAAGGTAGCTTCACCATTTTCCTTTTTAGGCGTCTTTTTTATGGTGTCAAGAATTTGTTAAACTTACTGGTGTAAATATCCAGTGTTTTTCATTTGTCTTTTATTTCTTGGGTATATTCAGATTTTCTTCCTTGAAGCGCTCGGTTTCATGTTTGTCAGTGCCAGTTCTCTCTTGTTTGTTTGTGTAGTTCGCAATACGTTAACTATCTTGGATTCTCTGTTGTTAGATGTTTTACACCGTCAATAATTTTGTGTGAAAACTGTTTGCGCAAGGTCGTGTTTCAAGTTTTCCGGTCCCTTATATGCTACTAGCAGTTGGCCTTATGTTATCCACACCCACCCGTTTTCTCTGTCATATTAGCTCTTAATTTCTTCAAAGAAGTTTTGAATTAGTTAGTTTAGTTTCTTCAACAGTTTGGGTAGTATTCTACTGGAAAGTAGCTCTTTTTTTACATTTTTCTCTCTTTTAGGCCTTTTGTTGACTGGTTCTGAAAGTTATTTTAATACTATTTTTACATTTGTTTTTGTATCCTTTACCAATAAATGCACTTCCAATCTCTCCTAGTCTCTTTCGTAGTTTCTGTTCATTGTATATAATTCTTTTCATGTCTAATCTCTAACGTTTAATCAGTAGGTTATTTTAGAGCAGTTGTATGGGCCTGGTCGGATTGTAAAATTTCGTGTCTTGTTGTAGGTTTCTAATATACGTCCATTTTGTTTCTTCCTTAGTGTAAGATCCAGGGAGTTAATATTTGTGTAACTCGACTCAGGTCCTCCTATATTCTCGACTAAATTGTCTATGTAGGATTTTAGTTGCTCGTTCGTCCTAGGAAATATTCCTACATCATCAACAAATCTATATAAAAATATCGGTTTCACAGGCATTTATCGGCTCTGCATGTACGTATGTGTTAACATAGGTTACAGAGGCTGATGCTCCTGCAGTCGTGCTTTTAGACTGCAGCATAACATTCCTTAATTAATAAACATTTGTTTATATATGGATATAATATTCCAATTTATTTGAAATGTCGTATTCTTTTAGTTCTGCGATCACACGAAGGTTCGTCTTTTGCGTCAAACCAACACCATAATTCGAGAACTAAATATCAGACTAAGCTCAGTTGAAAGGTATTATATAACATTTGAAGATTCAGATTGTACTGAAAAAAAAAAGAAGAGCAGAAATTCCTTCAGTCTGATACAAATGTGCATTGAAAGTTGAATCGTTGTGGGAAATATAAATGGCCTATAGTTTACTGCTCTTAATAATCGCAGTCAAGACCGTATATAGAAAAATTGTTTTCCGTGGCAGTTTTCGTTACGAAAAGTTATGATCGCGTGTAATTCAAGCGAATACAATCACTGGTCAACAAACTCCAATTCGAATCCTCGTAAAAGCAAAACAAATTTATTCAAAATTCTACCCTACCACACAAAATGCAAATTATTGTTAAAACACCAAAAATGTAATATACCGATATTCAGTAAAACTGTACATGGAGTGCTGATAAGAGTATTGTGTATAGAAATGATCGAAAATACATTATGTAATTATAAAATTGTGAACATTCAAAGACAGAAAAGAGAGGGCAAGGATCCAACAATGACTTTATTTAGTGGACCCAAACTAATTAAAATTAGGTTAGAATCTCAATCATTACCAGAACATACAACGAATAATTCCTCGTACAGCCGAAAATTAGAAATGTACGCAAAGGTTTATGTTGCTATGATTATTGAAAATTTTCAAAAAGTTCAAGGCAGAATGTAATTGCAAGTTTTTACTTTAGCATTTCATACTGGTCTTTATTCCAGTCCTCATAAATGCATTAACTGCAAATCAGAAACGTATGTCAGCGGACATAAATCATGTAAGGATGTAATCATACAAGAATAGATAAACCTAATATTCTATTTATATTCTATTCTATTTATATTCTATTCTATTTATATTCTATTCTAATAATGACCACTAATAAAATTACATATCTGAAAGCTCTTTAAAAACTTACGAGCAAAGCAAACCAACTGCAGAACTGCAATAACATTACCTATTCGCAAGACGTAAGCAAAAATCAGGACACAAATAAGAACACTGGAAAGTAACACTACAAGTAAACGGCGAATTCCTAAAAAATCCTGACAAAAGCAAAATAACTCTCAGAGTAAATGATAAAGTATATGGACGATCCAAACAATAGTTACAGATAATAATTAAAAAAATGCCGCAATCAGAAGCAGCAGAAACTTCTATTAAAAAAATCTCCCATCCTCCCGAAGTTTTCAATATCTAATCAAAAAGATTAATCAACATCAGAAGATATTTGAACTGAAAATTAATTATAACAAAACCGCACGGTAAAATATAAACTTCTGAAAATACTATCAATGGCGTTAGATATAATTGTCGAAAATCCATAATTATCTGTAGGAGAAACATTACTTGATCAATGCCAAGAAATATTGTCTAGTTCAGTATAGTTAATAATAATGTAATAATATAAATAAAAACAGAATAGTAAGCCATTCTTTCTTTCTGACTGAATTGTCTATGAACAGATTTAGGAGTAAAAAGTGCAATTCATTTATTGACAATACTTAAACATCTGTTTAGTGCAATTCTGCCTCAAATTGATTTCCACAATTTAACAGAAAGTTAATAATTCTATCAATTAAAAAGAAATCTCTAATATTTCAATATAGGTCTTATTATAGACATAATATAAGAAGTATCTGTTGAATTACTGTAAGCATTAATGTAGAATGCAAAATTATAGTGTGCAATGTGAAATATTAGGAAATTATCACATATTTCTTAAGTAAAATAATAATTAAAACGAACTGTATCTGTTTGTTGTTATTGTGATTATTTACCGAAAGTATTTAGTCGCATAATTAGACACATATTCTATGTTCTACATATATTTTGATATATGATATGAAGTGATCTATAGAGTACTGTATATGCCCATGTAGTGACATTCTAGCTAGAAGGCATATCGTAACTCATTGGAGAGCTAGCCGTTGGTAATTTAGATCAGATTAAAATTTATAATTTATCTAATGAAGCTGTGAATCATATGAATTCAGACATTTGTAAAGAAAGCGTTCCACTTAGGATAAACAGATCTTATATAAGCCTATGTAAACCGTTTCATTTTGCAGAGCTTACAGGAGGAATTTATCAAAATAATTATTTCACAATGTACGCCACAAACGTGACTGAACAATATCCGAATTGTAAATACAGTAATCATAATCAGCACCGTAATAATCGAAATGACTTGGCAGGCATATTTGAGATATGATGTAGCGTAACCCAAGGTCACCTAGAAATCTCAATGACCTACCTACCTGTACAAGTTGAGCAAGTTTTGTACCTCACTTCTTAGAATGACAATTGGTACATATGTAGTGGTTCATATAGCTTCTTGGAGCAACGCGTTAACGACACTCAAGTGATATCAAATATTAACCGAATTATCTTTTAACAGAATAGTATAAGTGATGCACCCTCGGATATATCAATATTTTCATAGTGCATATAAAATTATTATTGAACTTTATTTAATTCGATCCGAGGAATGTAGCAGAATGCACTACAATAGTTGCTATATTGTACTATAACTAAAGTTATTGTTTCTTTTAATTCCTTTTAACAATGAGCTGGTTTGTGATAAAGTCTTTAAGATCGTGAATATATTTTTACTAAGGATTTGAAGTAAAGATTTGAAATTTTACATCCAAAATAAAATTATTTTTTCAACACCTTCGATATTTTTATGAAATACATTATTGCAATGTCACAGTGTTATATTTTTTCTTACTTGTTATCTAAATTATTTCAGGGCGATCCCGAGAAACATGAGCAGTTAAAAAAGAAGTGTGTTGAGGAGAACGAAGTCAAAAGAGGTTGTTATCACCATTTAATTCTATATATTGTTCACTATAGCTCTTAGCGAGTTAAAACTTTGTTGAACCTTTTATCTGCGCAGTTCTTCTAAAAAT
Source organism: Lepisma saccharinum (assembly GCA_022664845.1). NCBI lineage: Eukaryota > Metazoa > Arthropoda > Insecta > Zygentoma > Lepismatidae > Lepisma > Lepisma saccharinum. The sequence goes on along the minus strand of JAGDQP010023592.1, from coordinate 10,228 downwards.
TCTTCAGCTAATATTTTTTTTGGTTACATAGACACTTACTATTAAAGACCATCGTGTGTATGAAAGGTTTACAGAAAAGTTACGAGGCAAATGTTTTGGTTTGCTCAATTTTCTACATGTTTTGAGTATGATATTAAGGCCTTAACACTAATATTTAATGATGTTCTAAGAAATGTTGTTGTTCACGAACGATTTCAACAAAACTGAAATAAGTCATAGAATGCAGATCATCAACAGCCTTTGATTCATTTTTTCTATTCAAAATATACCATGTTTAACGGAAAGACAAGATTGTAATTTTCTATTTTTTATTTTTATTTATGATTGAAATATTAAATACCAAAGAATTGTATCAATATTAATTTGTCATTGTGTATGGATAGGGTTTCCAACTGGAAATTTTAATATGTAGGACAAAACCACGGAAAAGCATAACGTTTCTAGAAAATGCCGGAACCATTGAATATGCAGGAACAAAGACGAGAAATACCTCAACAGAAACAGAAAACTCAGCAAATATAGTTCACCCAGATTTTATTGCAAAAGTTATCAAGTGCGATATATCGACAGTAAAAGCATCTACGCTCCCCAGCAGTTACTAAATAGCCATGAATTACTACACTTTACCATCTTATTTCCGTAAATAGTACAAACAATGCAAGCCCAGTTGATGAGTAACGTCTTTTTATTTTTAAAATGCCTGACTTTTCCAGAAAATACCAAATGCCGGCCTAATATTACTAGAAAGGCTAGAAATGGATATGCCTGTTAGAAACCGGACGGTTGGTAACCCTATGTATGGACTCCTTTAACACAAACACACGGACACGAATACGAGAGATTGAAAACAAGTTCCAATCTGTTTGATACAAGTGAACGAGAGAGGGCAACTTTTAACTTTCCACGATTTCATTCAGATTTTTAATAAAGAAAGTCTATTTTTTTATTTGTTCCGTTACGATTTACACATAGAATTAAATTTTATTTCACCACTCTGTTAATCTGTTATACGAACAAATTCAACATTTGAAAAGTAAGTTCAAATGTTTAAATTGAAATTAAGTTTTAACTAAAATAGTCGTCAATGTTTTGAATTAAATTGTGTGAAATGAAAGGTACGAAGTATTTCAGAACTTCACTTCCTTCAATTTCACCAAAATTATATAAAAAGCTAGGGACATGTTTTGAGTATGATATTAAGGCCTTAACAATAATATTTAATGATGTTCTAAGAAATGTTTGTTGTTCACGAACGATTTCAACAAAACTGAAATAAGTCATAGAATGCAGATCATTAACAGCCTTTGATTCATTTTTTCAATTGAAAATATACCGTCTGTAACGGGAAGACAAGATTGTAATTTTCTATTTTTATTTTTATTTATGATTGAAATATTAAATACCAATGCATGAATTGTATCAATATCAATTTGTCATTGTGTATGGATAGGGTTCCCAACTGGAAATTTTCGTATGCAGGACAAAACCACGAAAAAGCATAACATTTCTAGAAAATGCCGGAACCATTGAATATGCTCGAACTAATATTTTTATTGACAGAAACAAAGACGAGAAATACGTCAACAGAAACGGGAAACTCAGCAACTATAGTTCACAAAGATTTTCTTACAAAAGTTATCGAGTGCGATATATCGACAGTAAAAGCATCTACGCTCCCTAGCAGTTATGCCGATATATGTCTTGACTATCTATGCCATCTGAGCTCTCGTAGCACTGTATATGAGCATAAATGAGGAATCATCAGTTCACATACAAAGACATATATCGTCACAGGTCGATTCCAAAGTAGAGATAATGATATTCATTGTATAGTCTTTTGGCAAATTATCCAAAGAGAAGCAAAACTTTGTTGCTTACATCTACTTTGTCGCATTTCATAGTGAATGATGATATTAAATCTTTATCTTCCATAGATATAATTCTACGATTTCGTTTCAGAAAATGTTTGTTCCATGTTTCGCAAGTTCTTAGCTAGCTGGTAAAATTCTATATATATTATTTAATTCAACCTATACTCTGTAATTTACAATGAGGGTGCACCGAGTATGCACTGAATTTACGTGACATCGGTTCGTTTAGATACATCCTAGAATAGAACACTAAAACGTTCCCAATATTATCTCCAATACGAAAAATTTACGAAGAAAACTTGATCTTACTCATTATCAAATAAAGCACTTAAGGGTTCTTTATTTGTACTTCTGGTTAATTATAGTTTGTAGCATACACCATTCTTCGAATTATAATTTGGACCCTATTTGGGCAGTGCATTATGCAAAGAAGTTCAAAAGATTAAATTGTATAAAGTTTCTTTAATAAACAACGCTATACAAGTACCTCTGAGTATCCACCTAAGTCATAATTTTAGATTGTATTCTGCTTATTATGTTGAAGCCTGTTTTTTCAGTAATGTTTCGGGCGTTCTGAAACGCTACTTACAACTGCACAGAAAATAGAGCTCGCCAATAATCGATTGTCTTCTCCTATTGATTACTACACTAGATGGTCGCGGAAAAGCTTAGTATCACAAATAATTTAATTTCTACCTATTTATTTTCAAGAATTAGAACATTTTCTATTGAGTTAGCTCAGTTAGGGAATTGCGTTGATAGCTTAGTGGTTATTTAATACCGTATTAAGTCACGGTGAGTCATGTTGATTATTCAGTACGAGGCTTCCTAATACATGAGACACATAGATACAACTAGCATATGATTGTGAATTAATTAGTTAATGGATACATTGATTATCTCCTGTGCCAAACATTCAAGATAAAAGGAAGCACATGTTTGCTTGAGACGAAGATGATCTCTTCGTCGTAGTATGAGACAGCTTTATCGTATTAATATTTCATTATTAACTTTTAAAATATATATAGATAAATTTGTCAGCGACACACATAATCAAGTCATCATGATCTCTTTTCTTTTTCCAGATGACTGGAAAAAATTTAAGGAAACAGGTGAACCTAACGATAAAGTTAAGGTAAGCAAAGTTATATAAACATGTTGTTTTAACACCGTGCCCGTCATTTCATCTAGGCCGCTTGTTTTAAGAGATTTTCATGAGACTATAGCCCGAAGTCATGTTACATGTCGTATGATTTTGGAGTTTATCATTCACTTCCACATTTTCTTAATGTTTTTTTAAATTTAAAATACACGAAAGTTTCTATTTAAATTCATTATCGTATGTGGTTCGAAATCGGTCTCATTTTGGCAATGTTTCGCTTTTGTAAGCAATAGTTTACAAAACATCTAAAATATTTTTGGTAAACTAATAACATGTCCAATTTTAATTAGTGTTTTTGAAGTATATACGTCTGTCGGGGGCACTAATTGTACATCCTCGACAGCTGTGATTAATATTCGTCTACCTTATAATCACTTTTCTTCTACATTATATTGTCCTACTCACAAGTACGTTCTTACTATGTAACTAATATACACACAGTATTATCATACCACGTTTTCCCATATGAAATGAAGTTTTATAATACGGGTACAATTTAATATTTCAGAGCATCATTTATTTATTATGTCGATGGTGAATAAGCAGATGATAATGTTCAGGAATAGTAAATCTAGTGGTACCTGATATGCATATTCTTTTGTTGGAATATGTTCAGGTGATCAAGTAAAGTAGTTCGTATCACTTAATCATTTCATAGTTTTAATGAATTTACGGCAATCTTGATTTGACTTCAAGACAATACTTGGCGAAGAATTTCACACTAAACTTGGCAATAGAATATAGTAAAATCGGACGTTCAACTACAATAGTCCTATGAATTCATTGAGAAAGCCGTATTTTACTTTTAAACTCAAATTTATAGTATTCGGTTAATAAAAAAATCAAAGTAACTTTAAGTCAACCATGTATATTAAAATGTATACCATGATGATGGCAAAGTAATAAGCAATGCCAATATAAAAAATTATATAAAATATAATTATATAAAAAATATCCCCATCAGGTAAATTTGTAAACATGTTTTTTTTATTTTTCAACGAAAATTCAAATTTTCCGATTATGAGTATTTCGTGAAATTATTGCAAATATTTCTCTAAGTAGCTTTATACGTTGAAATTCAATGTAAATAAAGCAACAGAACATATCATCGGTGCTTAATGTTCTTGCTCAGTTTTAAATGGTTATTTTGAATCACAACTAATATAGCTCCAAAAGAATAGCTTCTGTAACTGCTTGAGCATTAAATGTTCCATTGTATAGGGCCACTGATAAATCTACATTTTCCCTTTAAGAGGTTACAGTACGGCTAATGCAAATCACTGAACTATAGTATGTATAATAAAATACGTTATACTTGCGATCTACTAACATTTGCTAAGTCTTCGATCCCTTGATAGCGTTTTAAAAACGCAAGTATTAATTTTTATAAAATAGGCTACGTAACAATGACAAATGCAGTACTTAAATTCGGGACAATATTAAGTACTTTTATCGAATTATGTTTATTCCAAGTTTGCCGCAGCTAGGTATAGGCGAATGGACGCAATTTGAATAACTGATTTTTTTAAAATGTGCTGGTAACACTGAACTTCTACACCAATCAAGACTCTGCTTGTTCGCTATTGTGTTTCACTCTTATCCATAGAAAAATGCTTAATCTCAACTATTAGAGAATGTAGATATAAGTAGTGTAGGGGCGGGGAAAAGAAACCAGACAGTTTTCCTTTCCACACTATGGCTACTTTTCGAACGACATATCCTGTATGTTTCTACACCTTAGGTTATGGAGATATATTTTCGGCATGGGGTGGCAACACTCACAACGGGATTCCTGCGGAACGGGAACATCCGCACTATATTCCTATTGAGTCAAACAATATTTGTCTAGTTTGGTGCTGCTATGACTAAAATAATGGAAGCATTGTGAAAGAAGATAATTTTGTAGAAAATAGGCTGACATCAATGGTAAGTTGGTTGCTTTACAACTTAAAAATCCCAGGGATTTTTTATTGTGTCTAATAATGTTTATGTCAAGTTTGGCGCAGTTAGGTTTAGCTGAATGGAAGCAATTTGTTTTCAGAAAACGTTCTGGCAATATTGAAGCATTGCACCAATCATGACGATTTTGGAGGCACTGAGATAGTTTGGTCAATATATTTTAACGACACTTCACGCACCTCTCTACCACTTGTAGTTCCTGAGACTTAATTTCTGGTTACGGACGAACGTACACGAAAAGTTGGAATAGATGGTCTCTTCTGCTATAGTTTGTATATCGAGGGACCTAAAGGTTGATAATTGTCTATATATTTGTATTTTAGTGTTTCCGGAGAAAAATGATCCTCGGGGAGATAACAACGTGAACTACATTTCAGTGAATATATCTGTTTTTAATATTTGGTTTGTACTCGTCAGCATGATCGATATGAAATTTTACTGTAGCAAAATTATAACAAAAAATTCAATATGGAACACATGAGAAGGTAAAAAGTAAGATGGATAACAATGTGTTACAAAAGGCTGCTATGAACTTCACCTAAAATTAGGCACTGAGCCTGTCTCTCTATTTAAACTCTACCCAACGGTTACCTTTCTAATGTTTTGCTTTACATTTTTGTTTCGTTACCATCAGTCGACATTGGGGCTCAAGCGGTATACTATAACGTCGTTCTTGTTTTATTTGGAAACTAGCAACTCTTTCGTAGATTCCAATATCTGTGGCAAAAGTCCATGAAACAGCAATTTCTAAAATATTTTTACGTTGACGGTCTTTTCAAAGTTTGGTAATAGCTTCACATGACACTGCCACACCTTTGTAACATTTTGCTATCCATCGCACTTTTTACCCTTTCATTTATTCGACATTGACACTTTTGCTATAATTTTGCCTCAGTAACATTTCATATAATTTTCACTGACGAGTAAACCCCAAATATTCTAAACAGATCTCTTCACACTGATTTTTAGTTCACGTAGTTACCTCCATGTGAAGCATTTTCTCCGAAACCAATACAATGCTAATATCTAGAAAACTCCTCAACTTGTTTATTATATATATTATGGTCTAATTTATTGCAAATTAGTCATACTATAACGGCTTCAAGGGAATACGTCAAATTATCAAAAATCCTGTTGATTGTAGATTGGTTTGTTTCAAATTCGGACTTCTTTGCTTCGTGGTTGCTTATTGCTTTTATTGAATTGAATTAGTTAATTGGCTTAACTCTGACTCAAGCCGCTATTTCTCAAATGTGTGAATTCCTCTCGTCTTGTATGTGACAGGTTTTGCTTTAAATTACCAAACTGGTATCTTCAGTGGTGAAAGTAAATTTAGTGAATTATCCAGAACTACAGTGTCTACGGTAAACAAAATAAACACAATGCTTCAGCTGATATCCGTAGTCATGTGCAACTGTGACGTTGGCACAGAAATATTATTTTGTTTGATTGTTTTTAATATGCACTTTACTCAACACATTTATAAAGCATCAAATCATTGAAAGATTTTAATATAGATTATACTTTGGTAAGAAGGAGGATGAAACTTTGTAATTCGAAAGAAAGGAGAGAAAGATAAAATGAAGCTAAAGATAAATTGGTTATAGAATGTGCATATAAAAGGATTTGATCGTGAACGAAGAAGAAAGATTAAAACAGAACAAACTAAACATGCGAAATACAAAGAATGAAAATAGGTTTGAATTCCAAGCATACCGAAGATTATTATTGTTCAACAAATTTTGATTGAGTTTGTAAATTTCACGAAAGTAAGGCTTTTAAATTTGTTTGAGCTTATTATGATGATATAAATCATCAGAATAAATTCTTAGCTCTACTTAAGTCTGCATTACACTCGTATGTTATGAAGAAACTGCTAGGTAGTGATAACAATATATTCCGAAAAATAATTAGTACAAAAATGTTTTCGAACTTTGCAGTTAATAATGATTCGAGCGGTATGATATCATGCATATCGATACAAATCTAATTATTATTTTCAAGTATTCTGACCTGGTATAACACAACCTTCCTCATAATGATACAAGCAAGAATATTACGTACCAGTAACCGACGAATAGGTTATATTAACAAATGACACAATGACACGAATACACTACAAATTAGAAACGTTTAAAAGTACTACAAAATCTACTTGGTAAGTACACTGCTGCATTAAATATTCTAGCTGTCAGTGAAAATTTCCAAGTGCATTAACGATCTTACTTTGAGCTTTTTACCTTAGGTTCTCGTTTAAACGTTAATGCTGGAGTATTCCTGGCGATAGTCCAACAGTAGCAACAGGAATCCACTTTCCATCATACCTCTTCTCTATAGTCGCTTTATCTTGGTGAAACCGTTCGGTATGTTCACCATTAACTGATCCTCAATTTTAATTAAAAAGTTCAAGTGTGCACGTAAGAATTCGATTTTGAGAGACATGTTGTAAAGACATACTTAATAACTGCATAGGAAGTCACTCACAATCTCCTTATAAGTTTGAGCTGTTATTTCCCGAGAATTGCGAACAAACACTCGTAAAAGTTTTCAAGTAGCTTTCTCGTCGCCTTGTAGAACATAATCGAAGTAATGGTCTCTAAAAGCTTAAAAATCAATACACATGTGAAAACTTCTTTTACTTTGCCATCACTTAATCGAGAGTTTTCCTTTGTATTGATGGATGCAAAACTAGCATAGCAGCTGTTGGAAAACCATAGTATGGATCATACCGACAAAGAAAGATGTTTATCTTTCAAAACATCCAATATAGTGGCGACTGGGATTAGATTTACATCGGAACTGAAACAGAATGTTGGTTTGTGTCACTTGTTCCCTGCCTCTGAACTTTGAACTTTTCTCTTAATTGTTTTTTCTTGATCACCTTATCTTCATTGCATGTGTTTGAGGGTCGAAACTGTTATTAATTGAGATATTAGCGACAAAGAAAATTTCCGACTAATTTTAGTCTCCAGCGCCACTATTAACGCAGCTTGTTAGCTTGAGATCGTTTCGTATTCCAACATCGCTATCATTACCTTGGAGACCAACGTACTATTTGCTTTACTCTCCGAATGAGCGCATTTCGCAGAACTATTATGGGTTAGTGGTTGTGTGTTAATTTTATTTATTAATACAAAGTACACATATCCAAATTTATTGGCAAACAGGTGACTATGGGACAAAGATTTGGTTTAATAGCCTTTCTGCGCCTTTGCCTCAGGTCGGTATAGGAGAGGGAATTAGAATAGCGAAATATAGTCGGCCAGGGCTGAGGTTTGAAGATACCATCCCAGCATCTGCCTGGTCTGACTGAAAGAACACCTTGTAAAAGTCATAGTCAGGATCTAGTCAGGCCTACCTCCAGATTGCAACCCGGGACTTCCAAAGGCGATGTCAACACTGTACCAACTCAGCTACGACTACTCGATTTTTTATTTTCTAAGATGTTAACAATCTCCCACGACTCTTCTAATCTTACATTAATCTTTATACGAAAAGGACGGCAATCGGAAACGAGATGCTGCAGGTATCTGATTTGGTGATAGTATTTAGTATATTCTAAAAATGAATGACTGAAGTTTTCCCATGTTTTTTTCTGTCATACCAGACAAATGCCAGGATGCTACCTACGAACTAGACAGTGGTCGACTAGCTTGTAACATAATCTCCCCTACCCTATTCCCACCTGAGCCTGAGAAGTAAAAAGCCATAAAAATTTTCAAAATTCTATTCCAATCATGAGAACGGGGCTGTCGATTTGGTGCAATGATCAATATGTATGTTGTTTATAATGTGTATTTTATATAGTTTAATATACAAACTTGCTGTTTGTTTAATACGTTTAATTGTAGCGCACGTCGTACTTAGGTAAAGTGAGGAATGAGGGAAAGAATTAATCCTGGCTTTAGCCCCAGTATCATATACGTGGTTTAGACGTTGACAAAACCGTTTAATGTCCGCCTTTTCAACGATTTTGTTAAAACACGTATGTGATACTGGGGAAGAAAGATACAATTCCATCATCTGGTGAGACAACGTGCAACCAAGAAAAGCATAAGTGAGGATGGTCGACTTGAGCACAGTTCGTGCTCACTAAACCTCCACATTGTTGTTTAGTTGTTAGAGACGTAAGCCACTACACCACTCTTGCTGACTGAGACCCTACGTAGCAGAGCTGAAAGGGGTTACCTGATAAATCAGGCCATTCGGGTAAAATTTTGGGTATAGGTCTCGAACCCGGCCTGACCCAATTTTTACCCGGTAACCAAGAGGACAAAGCAGAACTTTTAATTATTTCCTTGCGTTGGAACCGGAGATTCCGGCAGGATTTTCAGTTTAGTGGTGTAAAGTCAAAATTTGGAGGGCGTAAGTGAAGTTCGGTAGGGTTGTCCAGGAACTAATTTAGCTAGTGGGATTGATGGTAAAAACCGGGATAAACCTCAGTCGGGAAGGTGAACCGCCGCTGGGATCGATCTCAGGGACTCCCGAATGCTAAGGCAATGTTCTGCCGTTGAGCCACGGCCGCTCGGTGAGACTTACATATGCTCTCGGTACGCCTGGGGTCCTGGGAAGTTAAGGCAGTCGACCTCACCTCATTTCGGGTCGTAAGTTAAGAATATGTGGAGTGATACCTCCTTATCCTCGTGCCGTTCACGGCGCATACGTATTGCTCAGAGGATACTTTTACCTTACCTAAATTATTTTATTAATATTTCTAGCAGAAAGTTTTGATACACTTAATTTTTATCCTGCGCACGCTACTGCAATAAGCATAAGCATCTATCGACAATCAAACTTCTTGCGTTGATTTCATTTAGTATAGTTGTTTGCACTTGAGAGAACAACAATGAATGAAATAGAAATACCCTAGAATCACGAAGTCTAGAAAGAAAAGGTCTCTTGAGCTAGGGAAGAATGTAGTAAACTTCCTAAAATTAAAATGCATACAACTGACAGTTTTTTAATGCTGCGTACAAAAATATCCTTACATAGTGAAGGAAGATTGATAGTATATATATATAGAAATTGTGTATAGCCTGTAGAAAAAACTAGTAGTTTACATCACTTTACGTCTTTTTTTTTTTTTGCAATATTTACTAATCCTTGCTAGAGCATATTCAAGAGGATATTTTTGCCATTTTACAGAATATTTGAGTGCATATTTTAGGTGTTTTCCGTGCATATCGATCCGCCCTCTACTTAGTTATTATTTCCATTACTGCCGGTTATCACTCGA
>JAGDQP010023591.1:5449-26637 GCA_022664845.1 Lepisma saccharinum | reverse complement strand
ATATATATATATATATACACCTATTTCCGTCCTCGTTTTGTTGCTGAAAATATGACTATAAAGTTTTGTACATATAATAACATATACTTTGCAGGGTTCTACCATTAACTGGGAGGAGACCCCTTAATTCCTCTTGCTAAGGTTTAAGGAAAACGACCGGGGTAGACACCTAATGTCCAATCCACACGTTCACGTCGTGGGGCCTGTTAGTACCCAAGCAACTACTTGGCGAAGAACATAGATGGGCTGCTCACCAACCCCCATTAGCAGACAGCCTGGTGAGTCAAATGTCAGCACCCCTCCTTTCTTTACACATGATGGTACAAGTAAAAAGCAGCGTGGGAGGATCTCATTGCACGGAATACAGAATGCAGCTGGTAACGGCAGCGGTCAGCCCTGATCGAAGTCAGAGGGTCAACATGACCGGGTTTGGACTATAGACTGCCAGGACACCGACACGGCAACTCGAACGGACCTATACGTGGCCACTCTAAATTGCCAGTCACTTGCAGGAGAGGACAAATTAGAAGAATTACAGAATGAACTAACAAGGATTAAGTGGGATATAATAGGATTATCAGAAGTGTGGAGGAAGAATGAAGAACAATTGGAACTACCGTCAGGGCACATGTCTTATTTGTAAGGAACAGATAATGGAAAACCGAAAGGCGTTGACTTTATAATTAATAAGGACCTGAAAACACGGATCACAGAAATTGAAGAAATTTCAGATAGGATCGCACGGGTAGTAATAAAGATCAACAAGAGATATAGTATGGGAATTATACAAGTGTATGCTTCAATCACTTCACACCCAGAGGAGGTAGTCCAAGATCTATACTAGGAGATAGAAGATTTGCGATAGTAGCAAATCGCATTACAAAATTGTAATGGGAGACTTCAATGCGAAAGTACTAACCAAGCAATGTAGTGACACAAAACTTAAGATTTGTCAAAAGAAACAGGAGAGGTGAGAAGTTAGTGGAATTCTCAGAAGCAAACAGACTGTTTATTTGCACTACATTTTTCAAGAAACTGCCACAGAGAAAGTGAACATGGAAAGGCCCAATTGGGTCCAAGAACGAAATGGACTAGGTACATTCTATCAAATAACATGGAAATTCTGGAAAATGTGTCTGTTCTGAACAATTTCAAAGTCTCGAGTCATCATAGTGTATCGTTACTCCGCCCTGTCGAACGGAGAACTAGATTAGTTAGACTGGGGTAGAAATAGGATGTAGCTTAAGAAATAAAAGATAAAACGAGAGGTTTTGATAGACCATGGTTAAGTCACATGATTAATAGTATATAAAATTCGGCGCTTATCTCACCAGACAGACCAACGACGTGGAAAGGCTGCTAACCAAGATATCAGCCGTTTGCTAGTAACAAATGTATAAATTGTCCGATGCGAATTCCAAAGCGTAGCTCTCACCACCTCATGTACCACGAACGTTTGTTCTCCTCCTTAAAAGACGAAAACCTTGGAGGAGACTTTTACACTGGGTCAGCAGAGTTTACGGAAACAAGATGGTCCGTAAAATCCCGTGTCATGTTATTTCATCGGGTCTGTCCTTCAATGAGTTAGCACAATCTATATTAATTTACTTACATTATTATGCAAGAGCTTATACTACATTTCATACAATTATGTTCATGCAAACTACCTGTTTGCTTGGACGGTTGATTTTTGTCCACTACTTGTTATGATTTTTTAAGAATATAACTATGTAAATATTTAGTCTCGTGTTCAGATGGATGTCCTCTGTAAACTTGGTAGTATAGCGATTCCATGTGTCTTTGATATTACATAAATCACGGTGCCTGGTTCGAGGTCACCGGGATGGGAATACAATAGGATGGTGAGGTGTAAGATTAAACTTAATACTAGACTTGAGAGAAAGAAGCTTATCAGAGGAAAAACACCAGTTTTTGATCTGGAAAATCTAGGAAAAACACAGGCTGACATTCGAGATAGAACTAAGCAACAGATTCAGCGTCTTGGAAGAATTAGAGGATGAAGAAGACATCAATAGCAGAAATAAAATACTGACTGAGATAATAAAAGATACAGCCAAGAAAATAGCAGGCACGAGAAAGAAAAAAAGAGGAAAAATCTCAGAAGAGACTAAACTCTTGATGATGAAAAGAAAGGAAATCAAAGAGGAAAGTTACATAAAGAGGATTGAGTACCTAGAACTAAATAAAACATTAAGGAAGAAAATAATAGAGGATGTACGAAAATATAAGAAAAATATTGTAAGGAATACAATCGAGGAAAACAAGAGTCTGAAGAAACCCAAACAGCAGCTCATGATAGGGAAAAAGCAAATAATTGCAGTTAAGAGACCAGATGGGACCGTTACACGAAATAAGGAGGAAATTATAAAAATATTTGAAAATTTCTATAGAAAATTGTACTACTCCGAAGAAGAGCTAGGAAATGGAGACTCAGAAGAAAATGGTGTAGATATTCCAGACGTAATGAAAGAAAAAGTGGATAAAGTACTTCGGGGGATGAAGAACGGAAAATAGCCAGGAGAAGATGGACTCACAGCAGAAATACTGAAATGGGGAGGTGAAAAGATGAAAGAGGAACTTGCAAAATTATTCTCGATGTGCCTGAGGAAGAGAGAATACCCTGAAGTTGGAATAATCCTGTTATAATTTTGCTGTACAAGAAAGGGGACAAAGAACGCGTCGAAAACTACAGACCAATTAGTTTACTGTCCGTTCTGTACAAAATGTTCACCAACATTATTTTGAATCGTATTGAACGAGATTTAGATTTTAACCGGGAAAGGGAACATGCTGGGTTTCGTGATTGATTCAGCACAATGGACCACATACAAACATTGAATTAATTTATGGAAAGGACTAACGAATATGAAATTTCACTATGTTTGGGTTTCATAGATTTTGAAAAAAACTTTCGATTCGGTCTCCTTGGCAGCAGTACTTTTATCACTTGAACATCAAGGTATCGAAAGTGCATATATCAAGTTACTGCGAAACATTTACTCGACTGCCACATCTGTTATTAGAGTACATCAAGAAAGTGAAAAAAATAAACTTGGTAAAGGGTAAAGCAAGGAGATTTAATTTCTCCAAAACTGTTTTCTGCTGTCCTGGAGAGAGTGTTGCAAAATTTAAACTGGGATGAAGTTGGAATAAAAATTAATGGCGAATATCTTCATCACCTATGATTCACTGATGATATACTATTGTTTGCTTCAAGTGCAGAACTACAAACCAGAATGGAACAACTGAGTAATGGGAGTTCGGAAATAGGCCTTAAAATGAATTTAAGTAAAACATAAGTGATGCACAGTCAACATGCTGCAAAAAGGGAAATAAAGATTAACTGAGATACAATAGGCATAGTTTATGAGTATGTTTACCTAGGCCAGCTCAAAGTATCTAATGAGGCTGTGAAACTTGGACATTGAATGTGCAAACGACTCAAAGATTAAGATTTACACAAAGAGCAATGGAAAGATGGATGCTAGGAATGACTAGGAGGGACCGGAAGACAAATGAATGGATTCGCGCTTAAAGAAATTTAATGAGGACTGCGAGGAAGATGAAGTGGAGATGGGCCGGTCAGATAGCTAGACGAACAGATGGAAAGTGGACAGCAAATGTACTACATTGAATTCCTAGAGAAAAGAAACGACCGAGACGACGTCCAAATGAAAGTTGGGTAGATGAAATCAAGCGTTTTTCATGAGCTACGTAGATGAGGATAGAGGAAGACTCATGAGGATATGTGGAAAGAAAAGGGGGCGGCTTAACGCTTGAATATGATGATGATGATATATAAACTAACTAATATGGTTCGCAATCGGATTCTATCCTGAGTAATCTCAAGAGAGTCTTCATCACGAACACCTACACCTCGAAAACTCCTTCTAATATTGTCCTCCCAACGACGTCTCGGTCTTCCTAACCATCTCTTTCTATCCGACTTTCTAACCAATACAGAATATAATCTTCGTTTTTCCCCCATCGCGAGTTCATCTTAGTAGTCGCGATTTCCTTATTCTTACACCTATTGAATCGTACAGTCCGCGGAGTTCTTCTTTGTGCAGTGTCCTCCTCCTCCAGTCATCTATTCCAGTCTCGGTCCGTATATTTTCCTCGAAACATAAATTAAAAACACACGTAATTTATATTAATCTGCCAGGATCGTACTCATACTTTCTCAACCGTAAAATATTAACAGTAGAATAATCTTTCAGTATATTTTTAATTTCAACTTCGTTCATATTAATCGGGAGGTTAAGAGTTTCTGGACTGAATATAAACATACGCTGGCAAGTACTATTTTTTTTTCAGTGACCTCGCTTTTGCTTGTCACATACGGTGTGACACAAAAAACGGGACTGAATGCATAAGTAAAAAAAGTAAAGGAATTGGCAACAACTGTTGTGGTGATGTCATGCGACACCCCTTTTCTGTCTGTGCTTTCAGTTTAAACCATCGAGCTTTACTTTAACGATACTGAAGTGCCTGCTTAGTGTAGATAGACAGATCCCAGAAGAAACATTTAAACTTATTTGTTCACCTCCAGTCGGCTCGTGAAAAAAAAGAAAAAAGAAAAGGCACCAGGTGATGGATGGATTTTGCATCAGGACCACGCAGCCGCTCACAAGGCACTATCTGTCAAGCAGTTTCTGACCAGAAAAAATCATTATTATGATGGGGTACTGTTCTTATTTCCCAGATTTAGCTCAAAGCGATTTTTATTTCGTAAGGTTAAATCTAGCATTAAGGGAACCCATTTCTCCTCAATTGAAGACGTTAAGACAAAAACGAAGAAGCTCCTGAAGGACCTTCCGAAACTGAAATTGACTTCCGAAAATGTTACCAGCAAAGAAAGTATCGAATGCAGACGTGTGTGAATGCCGAAAGGAACTATTTTAAAGATAAGGACATCGCGCAGATGTGGTCCAGATACACAGAAAATTCACTGTGTTCTGCTAGTTTCTTATTATAACACCTTATTGCTGACTGAAAGATCAGAGATCGAGCCCCGGTAACGGCAGCGACCAATGGTTCTGTGTCGTGTTTAACTGATATCATTCACAAGGTCTTTATATAAAGTAAATAACATCTGATTCATTCAGTTAGGTCAGATGCAACTTATAACAGTGATGCTTAAAATTTGATCATCTAATGTGGGTGATGTTTGGCGGTTTACCCATATCCTAAAATCTATTTTGTAAATAATTCACCTATTCGTGAATTCCTCTATCTTTGTGCCAATCTTTTTTATTAAAAAAGGATAAAAGTTTTCCGAAACCGTATTAGAGGTACTGTATATAGCATACTTTTATTTCCAATTATTTTTTTATATAAAAAAACCTTTCTAATTACTATGAATAATAAATAATATGACATATTTAAAAAAAATGACTATGACTTACCCACTGATGCCATTTTAATTATGATATATTAAACGTTTTTATAGTTGCGTAGAAACACATTCTTTCATTGTCAAAATAAAAAGTTATTTTTTCTGATTATTGACCTGTTCATACGAAATTTTCGTTAATGATAAAAGGTCTTTCATACAAATTAATTGCACCCATCCTAACACGAAGAGGATAGTATGTTGCTATGCATACGTGCATAGATAATAATTATGTGCAGTGAGCTAATTTTACTTGTAACCAATTATATTGTAAGTGTAGTCAACTCTGAAAGAGTGATCTCAATATTATAAGACCACGAGCACACGCACATTTCCGGCATAGATTTGTTCAAAACATTCCAACCTTACTTTGCTTATTGTACGCCTAGACAACAGAAATGATCCCTTGAAGTTCAATCGTCTTACTGCTAGAAGCTGTGGTGGATTTATGATTCTGCCTCCTGTAGGCACTCAAGAGTTTCCCGCTCCGTTTTTTCTTGAATATGTTCTCTGGCTTAAAAGTAGTTGAAACCAGTTATCAATAATAATGTTTACTTGACTGGTTAGAAATAAATGCATAACGACAAATAAATAAACACTCCCTGTCGCTATAAAATTTAAACAATACTCAGCCGGTCACCTGCAGCCTGCTACGTGTAAATTATTTGACACCTGAAGTTCGTAGTTGTGTCACTGAAGACATCATGTTTCTGAGTGAATAATTCAATAGAAAATAATACTAAATCCGTTATGAAATGGTTCATATTAATGTTTAATGTATTTCTCCTCGGTTCTGGATATTCATTGTCTTGTAATGAAGCTTTATATTCCAAAATCGAGTAGTCTAGTGAAAGTAACATGCAGCTGCATTAATACTAATATTTTGCAGAGAATTTCCTTCGTTATTGAATATACAATAGTCATGAAATAAATCGGATTAGCGTATTAAGGAGTTAGACCCTACTATTCCAAAACGTCTACACCGTTACAGTCAATGTTGCCAACAATTAAAGTAAAACCTTTCGCTAGCTACCTTAAAATTACCTGGATTATTATTCAAGAATTTAGTACCCCTGAAAATTTGCCGCTGTAGGCAGCTGCGTACTCTGCCTATGCGTAAATTCGCCTCTGCGTAGAAGTATCCAATGTACTTCGTAGTATACTGATCAGATGAATAAGGATACACTAGTATTGCGATGGCTTTGGGAGAATGATGTTGTTATCTTCTGGCGACTTTATGTGATCACTACAGGTGCTTCGTACCTGGGAACATTCGCGCAAAAGATCAAAGTTCAACACGGTGTATAATTCGGAAATGAAAATCGAAATTCCTAATTATACGGGAGTATTCTGATTATTTCAGAAATGTATCTGACTTGGCGCAAGATGCTCTCGGGTTTGTAGAAAAATTGCAGTGTGTTTGAAGTACATACTGCAGAAATACACAATTCATCCGCCATTGTCATTATGAAACGTTGAAATATTCACTCATTGCGAGTTTAAAGAAAGGTTTCTGTGCGTCTCCTGGAAAAGATTATGAGTGTGAACATCAACTCTGGTGGTATTTCGAACCGCACCAACCATATCCAGCTACAGTTTAGGAGAATCTGCCAAAGCTGAAGCACAGAATTTTTTGGGGATAATTCACATAAGCAATGAAATTGCATCCCTCCGTGGTGGCATAAACCAGTAGTCCAAGGAATCTACGAACATGACACACCTAACCTAAAACAAAAATCGCTATTCTCTGCAGGAAGACGTGCTGAATAACATATCGAAAGATTAGACAGTTTAAAAACCGGAAAAGACGAAACAAAAGTTTTTCCATTAATCTCGTAAATAGTGGCTAGTTCAGAAATTTTGCAAGAGAAAGAAATGAAAAATCGTCTTTATCACCATATTTTACCTGCAACGAAAGGTTATAAAATTATCACAGGCTTAAGAGTTGCAAATCTTAACACAACAGAAAAATGAAATTAGAAAAAAGAGATGTTTTAATTTCAGAGTGAGAGGAAGGTCTGCAAATACCCTTAAAAGTAAAAAATGGATCGATAGACTGAGACCAAACGTTGGATATCATTAATGGGGGGGAAAGCCTCTATAGCGATCATCTTGAAACCCGCCATCTTGAATTCATGTCGAAAATGGAAATGGAAAGGGCAGCATGTGACATTGTTTTAGGTTAGCTCGTTGCAAGAAATTCAAATGTAAAATCGTTTTTACCTACGTTTGTTTATTTAGAAGATAAGAGCTATTTGCTTCGGAATTTGGCAAACGTTTGTCATTCTGTCATTGCAGGTGCTTCAGTGAGGCGCTGACCCTTCATAAACAGATCAAGATTGTGTTAGTATGTAGTAGTCGCAATACCAGTGTGTTTGTAACTCAGTTCAGTGCTCATCATTAGCAGAAATCAGACAGAGCACTCATCAGTACAATCTCGATCCGTTCATTAAGGGTTAGCGCCATACTGAATCACTTGCAATGACAGAATGACAAAACTTTTCGCAAAATCCCAGAACAAATAATCCCTATTTGATAAATCACCAAACGTAGGTAAAAACGACTTTACATTTGAATTTCTGGGAACGAACTAGCCTAAAGCAATATGTCAAATTTTGACCTTTCTATTTGCATTCTCTACTTGAATGGAAGATGGCGGCTTTCAAAATGGCCGCCATGGAACCTCTCCACATCAACGATACTCAATAATTGTCCTCACCCTCCAGCCACTTTCGAATTACCAGGAAGTTTGCAGAGGTTTTCCTTGCCCCGAGAAAAATAAATGTCTTTAATAATATCGTCTTTCTGTCGAGTTAAAATTTACAACTTATAAACCGCTGATAACTCTGTAGCCGTCCGTTCTAAGTAAAATGTGGTAATAAGGACTCAGAAAGAAAAAACTGCGATCTTCAATTTTTTTGTCCTGTAAAACTTTAGTACCAACACTGCCTGTTCATGAGACAAATGCAAGTTTTTTTACTCAACTTTCTGAAAATGGCGGATGGTTCCAAGGCTACAAGCAGTATAAACTTCTGATATTTTATTCAGCCCGTCTTTCTACATTGACCAGCGGAAAAAACATCCCATTCCAAAAAGTGGATTTTCAAGGAGAAAGAAAAACAAACTACAATCTGTATGATTTAACGTTGTTCTCGACATCTTAAATTGTCAACGACTTTTCACTTAGTTGCGATCCTCTGTATTATTTGTCACGTAGACATTTTCTAATAGAACAACAAGATACAATTCAAACCTCATTAGCACTGCTTTTGGACTATGTTGGCTTTTGCTATGTACTCTTTATTAGTTAAAGATGATGCTTTTTTCAACAATCTTCAGCAGCGTCTTAAATTGTCTATAATATAGTATATTGATTCGTTAGAAGTGAAGTGTGCAGTACGCACACTGTGCACTCAGGTGTGTTAATGCATCCTCTACTTCTGTAGATTTTATGATATGGATATCCGTTCTATCACGATACGTACCAAGAAAGGAAATGAAGGATATCGGGAGAAAACCAGTAAGTCACAAAACCGGGGAAGTCACAAAACAGGTCTATTAAAAGAATCAAGTTTTAATTCCTTCATCTCTATGCTCAATAAATATGTAATATGGCCTCCTGTGCTCATTTCTGAGTTTTGTCCTTTGACAGTTTTGTAGCTCCAATTGTCCACAAAATATTGAGCTATACACACAAAATCTCTAAGAATGGACTTACCCTGTTTTCTCCCGATACCCTTCAAGTATATATTAAAAGGGGACATACAAATTGTAGACAAAAAAAAAACGAAACAAAACAAATTTAACAGATGATAATTTCACCCAAACCTTTCGCCGTTATCATTAAATTTTAATAATTTTGTTCTGTGGTATGCTGTTTGCTCTCGCATGGATCCGGATGTTTTATTCCATGCAGAACAATAACAAGCAATCCATCCGCTTGCTGCCAGATATCAGAAGAGGACTAAAGATTGGTACTAATCACAATTTTACTGTGTTAAGGTAGACGTCTCTCATTAAAGAATTGATTTATTTGGTCGAATAATGGATGTTGTGAAAAATACACAGGAACTTAAACAAATGCAAGAAATGTTAAGTTGTATCTACGCTATCTGTATATTTCCACGAAATTTAAATAAGAATTAACACTAAAAATTACATTACTTAAAATTCGTTAAGTCGTTATTTACATTGCATGTTTCTATCACAAAATGCATATCAATTACAGCAACTCGCATACGACCATTGGAGTATTAACAAGTAACAACAATTTCTGCGCAATCCTGAAGTTTCAAACTAATCTCTCATAACTTTAAGATCACCTACTTAGTCATCAAACAACTCTGGAAAGAAGGAGAGAAAGATCTCTCACAATTCTGTTGGAATGATATACAACATAATGTTGATTATATTATGAATATTGTATAAGAAAACCTACATTTAATTTCAACTTATGAAGACAAAGAAAGTGAATAATTGCACAAAAACCTTCTGCTGAATAAATGCAGTAAAATTCTCGCAAACTCTTGTATCTGGTAGAGGAAAGATATTAAAAACGCTTTAAGAATACGATTATTGTAATTATTACTGGTAAAATTAAATAATATAATATTTTAAAACACATCAAGAAGGCTGCTTAAAATAGTGCAAGAGATAAATATATCCAACAATTAAATACATATTTGAAGAAGTACGTACAATGATCTTAAAATGAGAAAGTCATTCAGCCTAAAGCATGTATTTTATTCCTTGATTGATATCATTTTAGCCGAAATCGCTCGAAAAGGAATAATGATGATTCAGTGTAATATTTTTAAGTTATATTTTCAAACTGGAACTAACTTTTGATACGCCTTAGCTATACAAGGAATTTTGCTCCGTTGTCTCCCTTCTTAGCAAACCCGTTAATCACAGCTTCCTTACCGATCGGAGTATATTGGTAGACACTGAAAATTGACAGTCTGCTTTGACCACATCTATAACGAAACCAAGTTTTATCAGATTTACTGCCAAAAGTGAACGTTCAGCAGTTGTTGTCGACACGAGAGGAGAGCCTAGAATTAGGAGTTGCTATTTTACATTTGAAACATTTCCATCAGAAGTTTCGCAAGTACAGTTTGGAAGAGTTAGTGAGTTTCATTCTCTTTTCTCTCTCTTCCATTTCTTTGTCCAGATAGTTGCCTCTCCTTTAAAAATGTCCAGAAAATGGTTCTAATTAACTTCTAATGCATATGAATACTTCCCATTAATCAGTTTCAAGTTCGCAAAGAAATTATCGCTTTGTAAGGAAATACGAGTAGGAAATAAGAAGTATGTTAAGTCTAAATATTTCCAAAACTTATTCAGAGAACCACAATTCAAGATCATTCAAAAAGAATCAAGAAGTTCGATGAAAAGATTGACTGTAGTATTCTTCTATACTGGATTAGGTTGGGTCTATTCCTTTGCTTTGATGTTAATCTAAGTAAATTGACCGCAGTTCGAACTACTTGTGACAATTTCTGTGCTCCTGCAAAGAGATGGTTAACTCCTCTGTCCGTGTCCCTTCTGTTTTCTTCCAGCACTGCTATTATGTCTTTCAGACAAGCAGGTGCCATCTCAAGATCAATGGCTTCCTTCCAGAAAAGTCGACTCAAAGAAACAGTTACAACCAATATAACATAGGGTAAAGTCTGACAGTGGTATTACTCGCCTTCCAAGGTGTTTTAGAAGCACGTGGTGTTACAAGAACTATTCAGTTTGATCAAATCACAATATGTGTCACACTTTCTTAGTTGGTGGTAGCACACGAGTGGAAGAACCAAGAGTTGGCACTGTTTTAGCCTTGGATTCCAAGAAGTCGCTCGTACAAACTATTACGAACTTATACTTTCCTACTTAATGATTCATAACACTTTGCTTAATGGACACAAAAGTAGTGATGTAAACAACAGTAATATGACATGCACAATGAATATCTATCAGAAAAGGCACACATCCCTCTAAAACAAACAACTTCGAAAAAAATCACATGTGACACATGTCTGAAATCAGGATATGTGTTACAATAATTCTAGTGATGATGATAGATGAATGTTTGATATTCAGCATGTCCCATTTCAAGGCATGTTGATATATTATACACAGGTTACGCGGAATGAATGGCAGCGACGATGGGATGACGTTGCTGTTAATAAATTGAAAGAAATTAAGGTAACTGTTGCTCCATGGAAATGATCTTGCCGAGATAATAGACGCGACGAAGCACTTTTATGTCTGTCTCCTACGTATAGGAAAAAGTCACATGACTCATGGATATCTGTTGCGACGTTTGGACCCTCCGCATTGTAGTGAATGCAACGGAACTTTAAGTATTCATCACGTCCTTTCAGATTGTCCAGGATATAATCATCTCAGACAACGTTATTACATCACCAATGACATGACGTCATTGTTAGGGGATGAACCAGATATGTTGTGGAGAGTTTTTATGTATAATCCAGAGACAGGTTTATCTCTGTCTATATGAGATTTATGACTTTAGCTCGTAAGTTTTATTCTTTTATCATGTGAAGGCAAATTCACAGCCTCCACGTTTTAAATTTTTATACTGGCCATTTACAGAAGTAACAAAAATTCTCGAGTGTACCCCAACTATAAATTTTACGGTAAAATCAAGGATGTTCTAATAGAGGATTTGCCATTGCGTCAAGAACATGAAGCCAAACTTCATAGCTAAGTCCCGCACAGTTAGTCCCTTACTCCAATCAAAGACATTGTTTTCGGCTAATTGCTGCAAGCTCTGTAGTTGTATGCTAACCAATCAGCTGCGTCGGCTTGGTCGACGCTCAAATGTTTTTTTTGGCTTCACACTCTCGCTGGACACGAGATAGCTACAGCTCAATCCTCTGTTAGAACATCCTTGGACAAAACAAATAGAAACAGCACAAAAGTACAGTTACACCCTCCCAAAGTCCCAATTTTTACTTTAACCCTCAAAACTGATGATCCTAGCAGAATCTCTTCCCCAAAGAGCAACGAAGAAAGTACAAGAACAAGAAACACATAATTCGATAGCTTGAAACCATTTCTCAATGTGCTAAGTAGAGAATAGGACTATTGCTCTCCATAGCTTATTTACACTATGTAAAGGGTTTATTAAAAAGAAGAAACTCCACACACATAAAAATAAGTAGTTGGATGGTTAAGGAATGATCTCTCTTTCTGAAGTATCCAGGTTCGAAAGCTCGACAGTGCAGCGATGAATGTATCTCAGAGCAGTTTTTCAAGAGAGTAAGTCATTAAAAATTGACAGGATAACTGAAAATCGCCTTTCACAGTACTAAAATACACACACACACAATAATAATAAGAAATTGCATATATCCTTCTTACCTTTATTTGTATATGTACAAATACAGAAGTCCATTCTTCTGTTTTTTCTGGGCAGAAAATTTACCTATAACTGTTTGATTGACAAAAAAAAAAAAACTCAATATTTTCAGTCTTCAGATCTCGTGTTTTGGCGATTTTAGGTATGAGGGGGTTAGGAGTAGCCTCTTTGCCCTAAATTGTTTCCTTAAAGTTAGTTAGGCGCAAAAGTCTGCTAGCTTATTATGCACTGGAATACGTTGAAAAATACATGTTTTATAAAATGCCTCCTTCCTTTTGAAATAATAAATATTTAATAGCCAAACGAACAAATCAGTTCCGAAAATCCTTTCAATCTCTCACACGACTTTCGCAATGTTGCAAACTACACGAAGCTATTCATTAGCTCTTCGCTTATAACTGATGCTGAAACTAAAATAACTTTATGTAAATAGAGATGCAACATTATGTTATTTACACGTTTAATATATTTCTTCATAAACGATTTATTGTGTATTTTACGATTCTGGCATGTAATAAACGTTTTTCCTTGCTGCTGCCAAAATATTTGATTACATTTTAAACACTAGAACAGGTGGAAAAGTCAAGGAGAGTTAGAAACAATGGTCACTCCTGCTCTTGTGCTATCTGCGTTCACACTAGGATAGTGCACGCCGAGGTCCCATATACACAATGTTATAAGTTAGGCCTAACGCCAGTTAAGCGCATATTGGGCAACGCGTTCACAAATGAAATGTGAACGTGAAATAAATTGGATAGTCAACACAACTTGACAAAGGAACTGATACTTGTGCCTCAGTGGAACAATTTAAAATATTATATATTTTTAAATCTCTCGATATGAAACATAATCTGAGACGAAAATATAATAATAATAAAATTCTAAAATAGTTGGCAGTTCACATCATCCTGTGAACGTCGAAACGCGACGTCACTGAGCAGTAAGTGTTTTCTGGAGACCTTTTACATCTTCAGGTTTTATATGCTTTTATTCTTTTAATTAATTAACAGTTACGTACTGACGTGACAAAGATAACGGGCTTCCCCCGTATCGGGACGGGCGTAAGCCATAGTGCTGTTACCACCCATAACATTATTTTGAATTTTATCTTGACTTATGATAGATGAATGTTTCTCTCCGGAAAGAAATCTATTTTCCGAAGGAACCTGAATAACGTGAATATACTTTGATTTGCCATTGTCTTCCTTTCCATGAAATTAGAATTAACAACAATTACGTTCAACATATTCCCAGCTTTAACTTCTTAATTAAAAGTTGCCATTCATAAAGCAGAAACACACTTTCTTAGTGACAGTTAATGAGAATTATGTTGCTCAAAAGAAATATTTGACAAAAATCAGTTAGGGAAAATGAAGGCAAGGAGAATGTTATAATTTATAACCAACTAAAACGCATAATTTTCTAGAAAGTATTCGAATCTAAATATTAGTTTGTTTGTCGCGTCATCAACTTTTCTACCAACCAGAAGATCTACAAATTCTAATTTAAAAAAATGTTTCTTTGGTGGTGGGAAGATCTAATGAATAAACTATGCAAATAATAACGTCCTACAGTTCTTACCAAGACAATTCCCATGGAGAAAAGCATCATAGAACAAATGGATAATGAACTAATTTTAAACGATCACAGGAAAGATTAAAATGTTTTTTCTATGGCACTATATTTTCATTGTTGCTGCTAAAGTTTAATTTTCGTTATTGCAACAATGATATTAAATTGATATATTCAAATTAAATACTCCGTGTCTTGTTTCTGAACCTTTTGGGGGATCTTTTTTTTTTTTTGCAGAGTGTCGAAGCATATAAGCCTGCAGACCTCGCAAATGCTTGAAGTCTCAAGGTCTGAAGGCACTGAACATGAAAGTGTTAAGGAGGAAATTTCACAATCATTTTTCCCAATACCTATTTTGTTACATTTATTTTTTATTTAAAGCTTAATTGCAAAAGTGGTGTATCTAATTTCACCTTGTAGGGTGAAGTAAGCAATTATAAAACATTTGACTTCCGAACAGGTTACACACAGTGCATACCCGTTTTCTCATGTTTTTAATGTATCTAGTGCATTGTCCATGCTAATGCTTAGTAAATTATGTGAAATAGCAATGTACGAATCGTCTTCTTCAGGTGTGCCGCAGCACACTACTGTACCGCGAGATTTGCAAGGTGTAGCGCAAAACTTCTGCTTCCCTGGTAAAAGTAATTCAAATAATTTTAATCAATATTGTGAAAAAGGGATACGAAAAAATTAATGAACTTAAACATATTTATTTTACAAGGAAAAATATTGTATTGTTTTACTCCTCACAATAAAACATTAATGATTAAGGCTCCCGGATTTTTTCAACCCCTACGTTAGTGTCACTAGAAGTAGCAGTGCATTGCGAATGAAAAGAACTTCAGAAGCACTGGAACAAAGTTATTACGAATACGAGATGACAGACGATAAATGGTAGTGACAACCACCCCTAGTACCTCGGTCTTATTGGTTTCTTAACTGGAATTCATTGTTTCCCAATGGCTACTGTCTCTTACTTTCTTTCTCGGTTATGAGCTTTGCAGTGATTCTTTCCACAATAGATGGTATAAATATTGTTGTTTTTTCGATTTTGCCTGGATAGACTATACAACTACCCGAACTTTGATATATGTTGGGTTGATTATCAACATCCTGATTTGTTTCGGCTTTTTCACGAAATTCTTGTAATTGAGTACGAATTGTGTATCTAGATATCATTCAATCGTAAATGAATTAATAAAGGTCTACCTGAGTTCATGTTCTTAATTTCCATATGTCAATAGTCATCTTCCTTCCCTCCTGTCCTTCCATCTTACTGAATAATGTCCGCCACTACAGTTTTATAAGCCACGCTTATAGTCCCTACCCTTGAACGTATTTGTTTTCTTTAAAAATATGGGAAATGTCTTTATTTTCTTATAATGTTAAGCACTAACACTTTACTAATGTCTGACTCCTGTATTTGTATGTTTTGGCTCTTTCGTTTGAAGATTTGTCGGTGTGTTTCAATGATTTCAATTTCTTTGTTTTCTGATGCTGTGACCACATACCCTGACTTCTTAAAGTTTTCTAGAAACGTTTCAGAGAAACAAGGACTTTGTGGTAGACCTGATGTTAGTTTTGCTACATTAGTTCATTCAGTATTTCCGGGTATATTCTTCTTGGGGTCAGCTGATTATTGCATTAAAACTTTGATTTCATTAGTTTTTGCTAATGCAGAATATAATGCGCTTCGTTGTATATGCAGTATCAACTACTTAGATTTGGCTTCTGCTACTCATAACAATTTTACTCTTTTTGTTAGAAAGTGCCTAATAAACGGGTCCCCATAATTTGCCTTCCTTAGAAATATGAGAAAAAACTGTTATTTTTTTTACCGACCGCTCATATTAGCTGCTGTGGAATCCAACGTGTTGTTCACTGTCGCACGTAGTGAAACCTAGTGAGCAAAGATAAAGAAAAGATCAACGAAAGTAAATTGCGGCTTTGGTATTTAGTGCGACTTACATAAATAAAATTAACGCATAAAATATGTGTGTGAACACTATTTTGTCTAATAGCTGTATGCATGGGTGGTAATTAGAAAACGTAAAGAGACAAGTTAGACATTGTATCTTGCATTGGTCTCATACTAAATGATATTATAGTAGGAGATATGAGAACTTGAGTTCATTTTCACACACATGCTTATATATCAGAAGCGATTGAGGCAAGAAATGGGTCCATTGCGAGTTACTGAGTTGTTGTAAAGAACATATCTTTTTCGAAAGTTACTCATAGAAACTCTGAATACCGCGAATATAAAATATTTTGGAAAAGACGGGGTATATAATTTTGTGTTTCCATATAGAATATTACAAGTACAAGCTATTGGATTAGAAAGAAATGAAATATTTAGAAGTTCGTGTTAGTCAAGTATGTACCTGTATGTATATCCTATGTTATATATCTTGTAACATACAGAAGGATAACGAATGTTGGATAGAAGAATCCCTTGTAATTAGTGTCACCTTCTCTTCGTGATAACAAAAAGCATTTTTTTTTCAAACCGCATTTAGTCGCTGACTTTGTGTTTTAAATGATATGAAATATTCCATAATTAAAACTCACTTATAGTTTTATGTTCTTAAATGGTTGCAGTTACAAAAATCAATCGTTTTACAAAAAGAATAGGAAACCCCAAGTGTCCGAGTTTGCCTATTGTGGTACTGAGGCGTGTAACTTGTATAAACATTCCACTGTATTTTATTTCAAACAGTTTTGTTTCGTCTATATTAAGCTTAAAAAAGGAGTTTTACTGTACTGATCTCCAAATTAATAGTACTCTTTAGCCATCGCTTATTATTTTCAAGCAAATGTATATATTATCGTTTTATTTTGTTTTCTTTAGTTTCTTTCTTTTAAACATCTTTTTGAAGCATCTTCCGTTTATAACCGATCAACTAATTGCATAAACAGTGTCGTCCTTCAGCATTGGACGGGAATCAATGATTGATCTTAGTTATGTGGTTCTTTTCTATTGGCAGATCTTCCCGCCAGAGTAAGGCTTTGCTCGTGAATAATTATTAATTTAAATAATCTTTCTTAATATTTCTAATTTCTTTACGTTATGGAATTGTGATAATTTGATCTTTTGTTTAGAGTGTAGAAATGTAAGAATTTTAGTCTTTCTGGTTAGAAATCAGGATTTGTTAGAAATCTGTTAGAAATCAGGATCTGTTAGAAATCAGGATCTGTTAGAAATCAGGATCTGTTAACAGAGTTGTTTTGAAGCGCTTTTCGATCATCGTCGTAGGTGGTGAAAGGGATGTGTTCTTGTTAGTAAGAAGACATCCACATGGAAAATGAGTAAAAAACAGGCAACTGAACAAACGTCCTCCAACACAGATCATGTGCATAGAGCTTCACTCTATCCGCCTTGTACTTGCCTTACTTACTGTTTGGAACTCATTGGAAAAAGTGCTTTTAATGAAATGACCCAGCGTCAACTGTAAATTTTCATATAGTGCTCAAGAAAGGGTCAGAATTTCCTGTTGCTTACTATAACTGAACTTGTAGGAAGTCATGTTCATAAAAAAGCAGTGATTTACAAATTATTTCGAAAAATAAAAATTTGGACTAGAATTATTAAAATGAACTCGTTTTGTGAAATCATTTCTTTCGAACTGGTTTTAAATGTGCAGATACATTTTAATAGACTTAACAGAAAAAAATTGAAATAGATTTTTTCTTTCAAATCGAAACTACGATCTGTCGGGATTCTTTGTAATGTATTTTCCTACCTTGTCAGAAAAGTAGAAGTAGCCCAATATTTAAGCTTTTTTGAATAAGTTATGCGTTTTGCGGGAAGGTGTTATTTTGAAGGCCAACTCCTGTGTGCAGTGCAAGTGTTGTTACAAACCGTAACTTTACTTTCTTTAAAGTGAATTTACGCAACCTAATTATTCTAAATTGATCAATGCTTTGGGTTTTACTTTAATATCTTTCATAAACGGGTTGAGCTCGTGCTATTGAAATTCGGTACATTCACTACGGTGACCTTGAGCGCTAGGTGACAATATTGCTGTCTCCTGGCAGATAGGTAGTTCACTAGAACTTTGTTTCTCTTACTCCTTCTCTTTCTGCCAGAATACGGCGAATACCACTGGTGTAGTCAACCGTCAGAAGTTCTACTCTAGTATACGGTTCGTTGTATAGTTCAAGTACTTTTTAAATGTTATTGCAGTGTTATGCTTTAATGTGTTCCATGATATGTCTTTGTGCCACATATTTACGTTAAAAAGTTCAAGGTTTTAATTTTCTGCGTTTTAAATGTATCTATGGATAAACTTTAGCTTTTCACCTCCAGTCTGGTGACCGTTTTCTTGGAGGTTAGCACTACTCCGGCACGTTTCTGTGCTGTGTTGTGGGTCGTTCTCAAAGTTCTCTACTCTGGTGGAGCGGGGAATCCTTTCTCTCTTCTCCTCCTTCTTTTCCTTCGTTTTAATTTACATCTTTTCTTTACTATGCTTCATGTTTATTTACGATTCGGTGATCGCGTGCTCCCTCTTCGGGTTTTCTTTACTGTTCGAATGTTCTTTCTAGTATAATATATTATATTTCATATAAATTATTTATGCTGTATCAGTCTGATGCCTTATGTTACTCGTCAGATGCGTGGTTGTGGGGGATGACCTAGTCTGGTGAAACTATCTTAGCTCTCGAGTGACCTCGCTGAGAAGGTTCAGCTAGCCAGTTTCCAGTCTAAGTGTCATTGAAATTGACTCTTTACGAGTGTTACCCACTAGCCCGTTTGAATGTCAAGTTTCACGTTCCTTTCTTTACGCTTCTTTAGTGAAGAAAACCCTCGGTTGGTGGAGTGTGACGAGGCTTCACGGGGATGCGACCGGAAGTGCATTTTATATGTTCGGCTCTTATGCTATTTCTGTCCGACGTTAATACCCCTTTTTTTTCTCTGGGTTGTCAGAGAATGTTGCTAGCAAGTAGCGACTGTGATTGTTGGCTCTTGTGCTGTTTCTGTCAGTCACCTACCTGTTCTGAGGAGGATATTTTCTTACAAAATGGTGGCCGTTCTTCCAGGAGGTTTGAACCTGTGGATCTCTTCGGATGTAATGGTCACATTTCTTACAAAATGACGACCAGTGATTTCAGGCCTTCTGTATTTGCTGATTTTCATATTAGGGCAGGGCGTTTCTTACATATTGAAGAAGGTCGCATTTTCGTAGTAGCTTCCGTTCTTCATTTCTATGCTTTTGAATTGTCCTTGCACTGGAGCGCATGCGATGATTGATAATGAGAGTTTTTTTAAAAGAGAACATCGTTACTCACTAGAGTGACAAGTAGCTGCTGTTGGTGTGTTTGATTAAATACTGTAACAAGTAACACGTGCATTAGCTTGCTTGAGATTCTTTAAAAAAACTTGAGAAAGTGAAAAGTATAAAAATATAATGAAGATACTTTATTTTATTTTATTTGATTTGAGGGACAAGTTAGCGGATTGACTATAGTATGAAATAGTTGGACATATTGACAGACCCATGTTACCGTATGTTTTGGTATATTTATAGTAGTAATAGTATTAAGTGACAATTTAGGTAATAAACATTACTTGTTTGAAGAGTGGATTTGTGCAGTGTGGAATTCTATATTTTTAAGCAAAATGTCTAACGATCGTGTAGTGCGTGAGAGGAACCGCGCGAGAAATTCCGTGATATGGACGAAAACGACGAAACGATGTACTGTTCAAGCTAAAAGCGAAGATGATATCGCTTGTACGAACTGTGGTTATTGGTATCACCTTAGTTGTGCACAAATAGAATCATACTTGTACCACAATCTGAAAATTAAAGATAGTCAGTCCCTGGTACTGTCCCGAGTGTGCGGAATCTTGTCCAGGAATCGGAAACGGTGATTCGAACGGTGACCAGGTGTATGAACCGACTGCTGTCACTGGCCTGTACAAAGTGCTGATAGCCTTGACTACTATCAGTAGTACGGAGACTAAACTAGTCAGTCAACTAGAGAGTACTGAAGCTAGTCTTAATGCAAAACTGGAGAGTTATACTGAAGCTGGCCTCAATACCAAGCTGGATAGTACTGAGGCTAAGCTTGACAGTACTGAGTCTAATTTAATTGAGATCGAAAGAGAAAGTCAGAAGTTTCGAGGTTCCATCGAGGCTTCAGTCAATAAGTTAACTACCGAAATATCAGCGTTTAAACTAACAGTTGATGGGCTAAATAAAAGAACAGATGAGTTGTCTGGTGCGATGCGTCATACAGACTTACAGATGAAAAAGTTAACTCCACTTTTGAGAGTAGAACGAAAAAACTCAATTCTGAATTACGTTTGCTGCGCGACGAAGTAAACTCTCTGTGTAGTGAGCTTTCTAATCAATCGAGTGGTAGGAATATAGAGAAACGAGGTCGAACTGAAATCACGAAAAGTCCAAATAGCTTGTTATTGTCACCTAATGTCATTTCGAAGGGCGGGGTCTCATAGCATCGAAAAAGAGATTTGTGACACAACGTCGAAACTCAAATAGTCTCATAACGTCGAAAATTTTCGACGTTATAAGACTGAATCTCTGTTGCATGCGGCGTAGGAATTCTTGTTTGGGAATTTACTATCACTCGCAGTGTTGCCAGATGGTCGGTATTGAATATCCCTATTGAACCATCAGAAATTGCCTTTTTTAAAAAAAGAAATTTCCCTACGCTTAAATTTTCTACTACTCCTCTTTCTTTTTATACTACAACTACTATATCTATTATTAGTGCTACTACTACTACTACTACTACTACTACTACTACTACTACTACTACTACTACTACTACTACTACTACTACTACTACTACTACTACTAC
>JAGDQP010023590.1:605-12985 GCA_022664845.1 Lepisma saccharinum | reverse complement strand
TTGTTCAAAATTCCATTTTAGGGGATGTCTTGTTCAAAATTCCATTTAGTGGATGTTTTGTTCAAAGTCCCATTTAGGGGATGTCTTGTTCAAAGTCCCATTTAGGGATGTCTTCAAAACCCCATTAAAGGATGGCTTGTACAAAGTCCCGTTAAAGGATGGCTTGTACAAAGTCCTTTATAAGGATCTTATTCAAAGTCCAGTTAGAGGTTGTCTTCTTCAAAGTGCCCTAATTCACACAGATGGTGCCGTGCCCCTGGCATGCCTCTAACAGTGGCATCTTGAAAAGAAACCATCCCGCTCGCAATAACATAATCTTCCTCCTTACAATCCATCCTTGGAACTGGTGTAGAAAGCACGGCACTGTGTGAATGGTCGCGACAATGGCACGGACGGAGCATGGCAGGGGAAGGGCATGGGCACACAACCGTATGTGTGAATTAACCGTTAGAGGTTGTCTTTTTTGAAAGTCCAGTTAGAGGATGTCTCATTCAAAGTCCTGCTCAAGAATGCCTAACTGAAGGGACTTTCAACGATGTCCTGTTCAACATGGAATGAAAATACACGTAGCATAGCCAAATATCAAGATTAGAAGATTAAACGTAGAACAGCTATCCAGCTTCAAGTACTGAATTTGAGAAGTATTATACGTGAAGATATGAAATGTCGGCCCTTATAAAATTAATACCCTGATAGTTAAAATGCATAAACATCCATGATCTTGGTGGGATTCGAACCCGCGACCTTCTAGACGATGGCCTCACGAAAAAAGAAAGAAAGGAGAGAATAACGATGGCGATAAA
Source organism: Lepisma saccharinum (assembly GCA_022664845.1). NCBI lineage: Eukaryota > Metazoa > Arthropoda > Insecta > Zygentoma > Lepismatidae > Lepisma > Lepisma saccharinum. The sequence continues at coordinate 12,182 of JAGDQP010023590.1, read as the reverse complement.
TAGGTGTTCACTAAGAAGACGCACCAGCTTTTCTGTGAATCGATAACACAAAGTTGAGGAAGAGATGATTTAAATATTTTGTGTAGAGTATGAAGCAGAAATGTAGTCTCTACGAAAGAGTGAGGGAAGTAAACTGGAAACCTTCGAAATGAGGATATGGAGAAGAATGGAACAAATCAGCTAGATAAAAAAGATACGAAATGAAGTGCTGAAGAGAATGGATGAGAGACGAACAATGCTGGAGACAGTAAAAAAAAGAAACTGGTTAGGGTGTTGGCCGCGCAGAGATAATATACTGAGGCTATAGTTGAGGCCGAAGACAAAGAAACTCCTTGGCATTATTATTAACCAACCACATAAGCCTGCCCCAACGCCATCTGTCCGCTGTTAGTGGAACTGCATTCACCTGAGTGACGGCAATGTGGTCAGCATTGCGCGAAACCTGGCCACGAGCAGGCGTATTGGGGGCTTTCTAGAGTGGACGTCACGTCTTTTTCACGTGACTCGCCAGTTTGCCTCACGACTTGGGTGGACGCCAAAAAGTGGGACTCCAGCCGGGAATAGAACACGGGATCACGCGGATAAGAGTCCAACACTCTAACCACTAGACTACGAAGCTCCTGGCAATATTAATAAATGTTCGAGATAGAAAGGAAAGTGAAAGATTAGAATGGATGGAGACGGCTAAGCTTACGTTGAAAGACCTGTCGCTTTCGGAAGAATACTAATAAAGATCTCCACGTCCCCGAAATCCTAATCTTCTTAACATTTAAAAAAAAAACTTTTAAAAGTACGGTATTTGAAAGTTCCGGGGAAAAGACTAAGGAAGTACTTTTACCTTTTTTTAAAAAAATAAACTAGACGTATGCACAAAATCACTTAACACTTTCTGCTGAACGGTTAACTTTCACAGTAGCAACATTGATTTCTGCCAAGTTCTGACAGAAAAAAAAAAATAATTGTTCAAAGTTTATGTCCCAAGCAAACAAACGTTAAGACCACACACACACACATGAGCGCGCATGCATAATAAACTGTCTATGTACTGGTCCTGCACATATTGTACTGCATAGTAAGGCATTTCCAGAAGATTAACTGTTGGTATTGTAGTATACAGAGACCTTTCCTAAATGTATTACGAATTTACTACCACGCAATGTAACAATGGGACATTTTTTTTTTTCAACTACATGTTTCATGAAGGCTTATGAAGTATCTGCACTATATTCTGTACAATATATGACATGATAAAACGAACTGTGGATAAGTGGTGATCCTAGGAGGGGGTAGATGTGGGTAGGTGCCCCAGGCATCAGAAGCAATATGGGATAGATATAATTCAGACTAAAGAAAAGTTGCTAAGCAGACGTAATATATAAAATAACAGCTTAATTCCTACACAAAAAAATCTGTTATCACTAGAGGTAAGGTCGTCGCGACGTTCCTAGCAGGACTCTAATCAGGAAGCAAGACAAGTAGCAGACGGTATAACGTCCCTGCCATTGTCTGCTACTGCTAGGAACGACGAAACAGAAAATATCCGCGGTGTTGCCAAGTAATTTACCCGCTGTTCAACGTCATATTATAGAAAAACAGTTTTTGAAACATGCATTGTGTTGTTGACTATACAAGATAAAAAAATAAATAAAGACAAAATGAATTTGGTGGACGGTAACAGCACTATGGCTTACGCTCGTCCCGATACGGGGAATCCCCTTATCTTTGACTATACACAGAAGAAATAAATGAAGAAACAATAAGTGTAGCTGAGGAGATAAATGTGCCGCGACGGCCAAATTTGCAACGAACAGAACGATACATGCTCTCAAAACCACGTGACAAATAGGTGGGATCGAGGGGTGAGAATAAGATCGTGATATTAGGGGTGATTTTTTCGATATATCGATCGATATTTCGAAAATTAGATTTCGAGAAAATCAATATCGAACGATCTTTTTAATTTGATTGACATTCGATCCCAGCGATTTTTCGATATGAAGGATTTTCGATTTGTCAGCGATATCGACGTTCGATGTTACGAGCCCTCCTCCCCGACACATTTTAACGTTTTTTTTAAAATATTTCAAAAACTAAGAGCACTATCAAAAATGTAAGTGCATAGCGCACTAGAGCTTACCAATTGCTATCAAATAAAATGGACTGCGATCTTGTCTATTGATGAGTGATACGTTCTCAAAGATTGTGACGTCATTATTTAATTGAAGTCTCAGCACTCATCAATCGACAAGATTTCGAGATCGCTGTTCATTGTATTTCATAGTAATTTGTAAGCTTTGTAAGTAATTTGTAAATTTTACTTCAACTTAAAAATTTAGTAGGGAGCAAGTGCTTCGTCTTGCACTTTACGCGGAAGCCAATGGGCAATACGGTCCACAAATTTATGACTTCAATGGAAGTTTTTTTTTTTTTTTTTTTTAAGAAAAAAGGAAAAAAATATGTATAGCAGAGCATATCATGTAGAAGTACACAAAAAAGACATTTGTAATATACTGTCCTTTCCACCTTGTTCTAGGTCCCTTCTAGCAACATTTTCCATAAGCAATTTCTTGTCGTGAGTAAAAACCACACACCAACTTTGCAGAAGAGTGTTGCCAGATTTCTAAAACGAAGATTCTTTTCAGACTGCATAAAAATTCCAGTCAAGGCATCAAAATTCCCTTTTGTCAACTCTTGAGAAAGTTTTAAAAATCAAACTCGGAGGCGGATTTTCTTGCCATCAATTCATTTTTGTTACCTATTTATGTCACCTTGTAGGCCACTCGTCTGGACAATTGCCTCCCTTCCCTCCCGCAACTCGGGCCCTCGCATCATTTTAGTTACGCCACTGGGCGTTTCACTTCAACAAAGTGGCACCTGGCAAGTAGCAGCAAAGCAAAGATAATACGTAAGTTGCCTAAAGGCCTTTAAAAAAGTAAATTTAAAAAAAGCACACACCATATGAACTACTTCAAATTTTGAATCGGCTTCATGTAGGAGAGTTTTTCTTTATTATTATTATTATTATTATTATTATTATTATTATTATTATTATGAGTCGAGTATGGCGTCACAGCCCAGGTATTCAAGTTTCTCATCTAAAACAAACCCACTGAAATTGTGGGTTAGTTCATTTTTTTTAAAGCGGGGTTGAGCAATAAGGTCTCTTAACCTTTACACTCCGAACCGGTCAGAACAGTCTGGGTTTTTCGTTCGGGTCCACATCCGAACTTTTCCGAACCATGGGCCTGAAGTCACCGCTCTTATTCTGCCCCATTATGCAATCCTCACAACTTCTACGTTGTTCGGGTTGCACATAAGCAAGGATTTAACTATTGTTCAAGACAGGAAAGCGGAAAAAGTCTGGAGCTGTGGATAATCAAACGCAAAAATCGTTCACCGAAGAAAATGACTGATTCTTTTGCTTCTGTCCATAAAGTGGGCATATAAGTTAGTCCAGAGATTCTCAAAGTGTGCGTTGTGTTGTTGTAGAGATGCGGAGGGACTAACATACATGGGTCGTTCAATTTTCACAGACTGTTTTGGTATAATAATAATAATACAATTTACAAGTACTTTGATATAAAAGCAAAGCCGCACAGGGAGACACTAAAATGCAATTTTATTAAATTATCAATACTACAAACTGTCACTTGGGTTTTCCACTTCACTGCATGAATGGTTTTTACCAGTTAACAGTAGCTTAACTAGAATTTTGGGACCCCCCTGCAAGGGACGTTTCAGGACCCTTTTTAGTAACATCTCCTACATGCAATTTCAGCCAATTCTGTGTGCACACCAGTGTTGCCACATTTCTAAAAACGAGACTCTCCAGCTGTGTGCAAATTTCTGTCCAGGCATAAAAATTCCTTCGGCTTTACTAGCCCTGAGGGACTTTCTAAACCGAACTTCGGGGCGATGTCTCTTGTAATGTTTGCTGGGTTTACACATTAACTCATTTTTGATATGTTTGTATGTCGCCTGTGGGCCCCCTTGGACACCTTCCTCCTCCCTTCATGTAATTACGCCCCTGCCATAAAAAAAAATATATGTGAGATTTAGGAGGATAATTTTGTTCCACATTTGTATGCGCTTTATCTTCGCAGTGTTTTCATGTCTACAGCTCTGAGCAGAGATTTCACAAGGATTTTCAGTTTGAGGGGTGTAAAGTCAAAAGTGGGAGGGTGTAAGTGGAGTTTTGTATGGTTTCTATAATTTTTTTTTCGGCCGTAAAAATTTTAAAGTTGGGGGGTGCGCTCGAAAATTTAGGGAGGTGATCAAATTTAGTACCAGTGTTCTTGGTATTCCTGGGCATCTTGGGAGGTAAAGGCGGTCGAGCGAGGGACTGATGACCCAACTTCAGTTCGTGTCGCAATTCTAGAATATGTTGAGCGGTACCTCCAGATCTTCAGTGCGGCGTCCAAGGCACATGCGCGCTTTGCGTTGCTTGGTTTTTTTTAAATCCATGGCTGAGCTGCTACACACGTGATGGATTTTCATGTTTCTGCTGCTTATTTTCTTCTAATCACGGAAGATTTTCTGTGACGACACAAGGTCAGAGAGTGAAGTTTTAAAAACCCCAAGCTAGTTCAATAGAAGCTAAAAGATTTGAATGGTCGGGCGGTAGGTATTTTCATTTTTCCTTGAAACAGCCAGGGACAAGCATTTTCGAAATAAAGCCACTGACGCCTTGACGCAATATTTACGTCACTGGTACCCAGAGGGTTAAAATACTTTTTAAAAATGTAATTTAAGATGTTTGAAAATGAAAACAACTGTCTATTGGGAAATGAAGAAAGAATAAAATGGCTAAAAGCTTTTGTCAACAGGAAGGTAAACACCCCTTCGCAACCACCTGGCCGTGAAAATAACCTGTCCTACCCTTTAAATTGTCTTCCATTCTCAATTTACTCACGAAGGCGTACAAGCCGCCCTTGATTCACCCCCCGCTCTTCCATTTTCTTCTCTTCCACCCCTACAGTCTTGGCAGCAGCTCTCTTTAAAAAAAAATGTTGAGGCCACGCCCTGCTTGTTTGCTCCGCTCAAGATCAGGAACAAATCGCTTTCATTATAAGTAAAAGGGAGGAAAATTTGATTGATGTTGTTCAATTTACGCCCATCCCGTTGCTATGTCAACATTTCTATAGTGAGGGAGAAAATAATACTTTTTTTTAAAAAAAAAATCGTTAGTTTACGCAGGAAAGAATACATAAAACGGTTGCGTGAACATCTCTTGGCGGTCACACTTACTAGTCAGAATCATGTAACCGATAAATTAAGGCCGATACATCATTTGTAGTTTCTCAACCTTCTGGAGGTCGCGGAGTTATTTTCAAGCGTTCCAGGTCCGAGCTGATTGAATGTTTTCCTGAAATGAAACTTTGGACATAATACGACATCCTAAATATTTCGTAACAGCATAATATCGTAAAAGAGCGCTGTTATTCTGTAGAGAAAGACACAACAACATGCCCTCTGTGTTCCTAATGTACTCATGGATTAAATTCAGTGTGGGATCTGAAGAGCTGAGCCAGCCCACTGATTTTCTAGAGATGGCTTAGACCCACGCACCACTGATATCGCACGCCATAGATTTTGTGTTTCTAATTATGCACACAGTACATGTATCGATAATTATGCAGCAATATTTAGTCAATTACGAATCAATCCCTTGGATAAAGGCGGACATTAAACGTTTTATCAACGTTTAAAACACGTATGTGCTACTGGAGATGGGATGCACTATACTTGCATGAGAGTCCTCCAACAAATCGGCTTAGAATTTAATTCCTAAATATAATGTTTTGTTAACTGACTCTATACTTCTCCAAACACTTTGAATCAAGGTCTCTCGAGCGAGGGTGAATCAAAAGACCTGAACTTTGAATCATCCAATTTTGGAACTATTTCAGAATGAAAGAAATCAACAACAAAAATTTGAAATGATAGACACTTCTACCTGGCTTAGTAGGCTTACCGAATTTTGATATTGTTAGTAACCGAAGAATTGAATTTTTTTGAACAAAATTTTGAAGGCCTTTAAGGCTTACTTTGGCTCAGGACGAATGGATGATGGAATGATTGGTGCGATGAAGGAAGTGGTAGGAAACAGGAGAATCCACGCATATGGTGTTTGTTCACCACAAAGCCCACATGGCACAAGCAGCAGAGTTTGAACTGACGACCCCAAGCGCCAGAGGTGAGCGCTCTAACCGTTGATCCACCGCGGACATGTAGTAACCGAAGAGGGAGGGATATATCGATTAACTGACTGAATTGTTATTGACGTCCTACAAGAGCTGCTAAGATTATCCGAACCATTCCGTTCAATGGATCCGCATTTAAATTGAACCCACGACAAGGCGCAAACAGAAAGTAAGCGTGATAACCTCTCGGCCACCAGTCCTCGAAACCGAAACGTACGCATAGTATGTGCAGTAAAAAATAAAAAATCGAATTTAGATCATGTCGTAAACTAGAATTGAATTTTATTCATGGCCTTTAGGCATCTCAGGCTCAGTGCGGGATAGGGGAGGGGAAATGATTCGGAAAGGTATGTTTAAGGTGCTATCTCGGCATTTGCCTTGTTTAACTGCGAGAAAACCCTGGAAAACCTCGGTCAGGATGGTCGGCCGCTGGGATCGAACCCATGATCTCCCGAATGCTACGCCAATCGCAAAGTATATTGAAGGTTATATCATTTATATCGAATTCTATTTTATTTATGGCCTTTTGCCTGAAACCAGGACGGGTTATGTAAAAGATGAGGGAAGGTATAGTCCAGGGCCTTACTTAAGGTTTCATCCCGGCATTCGCCAGCTGAAACTGAAGAAAACCCTGGGACACCTCAGAGGATAATTCATAAAGAGACATCATTGGAAACCGAATACAGCGCATACCGAAGAACCTGTGAAAATAGTTTGATATCGAAATAATATCGGAAAAAAGAATATCGAAATATCGTGATATTTATCGCTTATTGAAAAACTGCTATGAACTGAGTATTATTCACATGGATTTAAATTATGGGAAATCAAAACATGAAGCATATCGAAATATCGTTCGATATCAATACTCGATTTTCACTCGTCCTCGGTCAGTTCCATCGATACTGCGAAATGTCAATCATATTATCGATATATCGAAAGCTTTACAAACGTACATGTAGCCAGAAAGAAAACAACACAGAATTTTGCACCAAGATTAGCGTAATTCCTACAACTACTATAGAGACTGTGTTTAACTAAATGCAACTCTGAAGAAATGACGCAAAATGCAACAATTATTTACTTTTTACTTTCCTTTTCATAAGAAAGAATGGGTAAACATGAGCAGCGGATAATAATGGCGTTCTCACAGCGTACATGACAGAAACAGATTAGAGCATTTGGACCTCTGACAAGAGAGGTGGGAATATGATATATGAGCGACTAGCTTTTAGCCAAGTTTTCGCTGTTATCACGGTCTCCAAGTGCAGAGGAAATGGAGGCTTAATACCTCGACGGCGAAGAAAATGTTTGTCTTCTATCCACCTTTTGTTGACATTTTTCCTTCTTTTCACACAAACATTTTTACATGCTCTATAATCATCTCTGGTACAAATCTTGTAATTGATCTTTAACTTAGTTTTCATCATCCGATTTCTTTAAAATTGTGTTAACTTGTTTGCTTCCAATGAGAATCATTACATATACGACAGAATAATCCAGTTACCTGTAATTAATTAAAAAATAATTATTTAATATGGACTTCTTTATCCTAAAATACATACTAGCCTGCAACGATGTTGAGTTTTGACTGGTTGCAGAATACTTTAGGGGTCGGGTGTGCGAAGCTCTTAATATACAAAAAGAGGATTTCTTTTTTTTTAAACACGCTTTTTTAAGCAAAAAAAAATGGACTAAAAAGTAAAAAATGAGAAATTTATGAATCTGAAAATAAAAGCGTGAGCGCTCTTGCTTACCTTATCATAAAATCATAATATCTAAGAGCACCCACGCTTTTATTTTCCGAATCATAAATTTATTACTTTTAATCCATTTTTCTTTGCTTAAAAAAGCGTGTGTTTTTTTAATCCTTTTTTTTAATTTTTTGCACCTTTTTTTCACACAAACATAAAGAGAGCGAGCAACAATTTGAATGTAGGTTTCACGATTTCGGTGTCATATTAACTAGCGATATTTTATTTAAATACATTAATAACCTCGACGAATATCTACAGCCAAAAAAAGAAAAGCCTAATGGATCCAGATCTTGATTTCGGCCGTCTGCAATCTAAAGATGTAGGAATTATCAGGTACACGAAATTTCAACAGGAGAATAGGGGGGGGGGGGGTATCACTGTCTAGACATCCTGGAAGTTTAATGCCAATTTTCGCTTAGTTCGGGAAGTTCTACGCCGATTTTCTGGGTTAAAAAATCTTCGAGATGCTTTCAAATATATAGAGTTGAGAACTCCCCTCATTAGGGATTCCGCCAGGATTTTCAGTTTGGGGGGGATGTAAAATCAAAATTGGGAGGGTGTAAGTAGTGTTTTGCAAGGTTTCTATAAATTTTTGACCACATAAATGTTAACGTTTCGAAAGTCTGAAGAGTTGGGAAGTACCGACGACTTCCCATTTCAATAATTTCTTACGTTCTGAGATTTTCTCTTTTCCGTCCTGGTCCGAGACGAATGTACCTTTAAGGAGATTCTTGTGCTGGCCCTATTAAATTACACCATAATTCTTTGACAACGAAATTTTTACGTTGCCAAACCTGTCTACGCAAGACTCCCTCAATTAAAAAAATTGCTCAAATGTGTGTATTAGGTACTAGTTCGATTTTGATTTGCCAAGCCGATACCACATGTCATTATTTTTCCGAAATGTCATTTGTGCAGATAATTTCGAGCGATTGTCTCTCTTACACTACGCATGATAGACATTTCTTCAAAGAAACGTTTGTTTTAATGTGAGGATTCACCACCCCGATGTTTCTCTCCTTCTTTCGGAACCATGTTGTGTATGTGGATAAACTCTCTCACTTGTATCGAAAACTGTAAAGTTCCTCCGCTATTCGAGGGTGAACATACTGACTGTGTGAAAGAAAGAAAAAAACAAAGAAAGGAAGACATACAGAAAGATCACTGTTCAAGTGTGCACGTCTGACTACCTTTGATGCACAAACGTTGCTTTAAAATATTAAGGTGAGTAAAAAAACAAGGATCTCCAACCATAGATGGCAGCACTACCTTCGTATGCCTCGAATATCTCTTTTACTTGTTGCACGAAATTATAGTGCAGCTTCTACAAATTCAAGCCTAGAGAGTAGAAACTTTCTGAGAAGAAAGTCCATAGCCATTTCAACAGGAGTTCTATCCGTAATCATTTTAAATTTTCTTCTTGTTCATTGTTGAAATCGCTTCATTGTTGTTGTGAATATCCAAACCTATATAATACTGAAGCTCTTTCAACAATGAAAAAGAAGAAAATAAAGTCGTTAGGGATAGAATCCAGAAATTTTCCTCTCTGAAAAAAAAAAAGGACAGGCATACGGAGGTAGTACTGCCATCTACCGTTGGAGATCCTTGCTTTCTAATAACCTTAATATTTTGAAGAAACGATCCTGCATCAAAGGTCTAGAATCTAATCTGCAATAGCAACTAACGTGGTACTGTCAGTGGTGAGCCCCAATGTAGCCCACGTGAATCCATTTTATAGTGAAAATATTTTGACTTTTAATCACATATTTTGCTTTTGTTTTTAACATATAAAAATAAATTTTTCAGTTCATCAACATCTAAAAAATCTACTCTTACAAATTACGCAGAAAAACAGTAAAGAAAAATTACATGAAGACACTCAATACACACTGTCTTTGAGAAACGTCACTAATGTGGATGAATGTGTACATGAAAGTATTTGACGCTTTTATCGAAAGGGAAGAAGAAAGGCAAGCAAACAGGCTACTGTAATTCATTTTGACAGAAATGTTATCTTAGCTCAATACACTTACGAATGATTTATGGCACTATGCTAGCTTTTACACAAACATATCGTAAATTGTTACCAAGAAACGGAAATAAGATTTTTTATCATTTACGTTTTTCGTTTTAATGAAAAAGTTCTTCAATCCAACATTCAGCAGAAAATCTAACATCGCATGACAAAGGGGTAAAGTTCTGTAATCAACTTAAGTCAATGACGATGGACCGTAAACTATTATTGTGCAAGCAAAGTAGTCTGCTTTGGACCAATCTGCTAGCAATCGAATAGCTCACACTATTACCACAATTACCAGTTACACATACTCAACATTTGATTCTTACAATAGCACTAGAAAAAAATAAAAACAACAGTAAACAATCAACAAAACACACACGACGAATTAGCAACCATGAGTACGCGAGAGCTACTAGCGAAGACAACCATATCGACAATATATTGTTCAAAAAATAGAGTAGTTTCATGCTGTAAAGGCTAATTCACACATACGGTGCCGTGGCCCTGCCATGCCCTAACAGTGCCATCTTGAAAAGAAACCATCCCCGTCGCAATAACATCATCTTCCTCCTTGCAATCCATCCTTGGAACTGGTGTAGAAAGCACGGCGTGGAAGCTGCACCCTATGTGAATAGTCGCAGCCATGGCACGGACGGACCATGGAAGGGGAACGGCACCGTATGTGTGAATTAGCCTTAATTCTGTTGGAGGCAGAGCTGAAACCGGATGACTTTTGGTGACCCGTTCGGTGCGGTAACACCTCCGGTCACCCCTGAAAGAAACTCAATTTTTAAAAAAAACTCTCCTTTGACCTCCGGGTTATCGGGTCGAAAGGGTCACCGTGTCAGGCAGGGTCTCAAGTGTACACCCGATCACCCGTTTCAGCTCTGGTTGGAGATAGAGAACAAAGTGTCATTCATTATATGAGTATAATTGTGTTTCTCATATTTACAAGTTTCTGTTGGAATAGTTTCGACCACTGCTGGTTTAAAACTATGACACTAAGAGTGTGAAATGCAACATAACAGCATCTGGAGAGGAAAAGACATTCTGTGTCCATAAAAACAGTCACCCACACAAAAAACCATACATAAGCGGTACAGGGAATTTATGGCTACTGGTTGTATGTCCAAAAGGAAATCCAGTGGCCGACCACCAGTGACAGAAGAGACTGTGGATCGGGTTCGCGAAACATTCCAAAGATCACAAAAGTCAATAAATCGTGGAGAGCTTCAAGTGTCACAAGCAACGGTCTGGACAATTGTCTGAACGCGTCCAGTATAAGTATACATAAACCAAACTGCTATTCTCTGTAAGAGAATGAAGACAATATATCAACTCAGAATTTGTCTTAATTATGCAGCAATTTGCAGTTGTATGTATTTGTTATTATATATGATATTCATACATTTGTATTTATGACTATGTTCTTACGACTTTTCGCCGCCTCATGATGTATATTTTAAATAAATAAATAAAATAAACCATCCCACAGAGATGGATTGGGCGTATGGCAACTGGGAACAAAGTTCTGATGTCATGGCCCCCTAGGTCTCCTAACCTAACTCCCTGTGATTTCTTCTTGTGGTTGAGGCTA
>JAGDQP010023589.1:13783-28969 GCA_022664845.1 Lepisma saccharinum | reverse complement strand
GGACTTATGTTAACTTGCGACTAGATATAAGTAATTATTGACAGAGATTTGATCTTGGAATTTTTTATGGCCTTTGGGCATTATTGCTTTCTGCTTGTTTTTACCATATTTTCACGGCGAGCCACAAAATTGTTTTTAAAGATGCACAAAATATGCATTCATTATTGATAGTCTCTAATGAACAATGTGGAAAAGGTATTGGAAAGAAAAAACAGCAGTAGCACTTTTTTTTTAACTTTCTTCCGTGTTGCGGGTTTTAAGCTAAAACGCAAAAAGTAATAAAAACAATGTTTCTCGAAGCAATTTACAAGAACATCTTTCTCATTTGTTGAATGAGAATGAAGAAAGGGAAACTTATATCCATTATAAACTTCTGACATTTAACTCTGCAGTTGTTAGCTTATCTGCTTTGCAAGTTGCTTTCTTAGTCTTTCAATCATTTGTTTGTCCCATTTCTTCAATCGCCACGTAGAATATCAGAATCAAGCAAATAGTTGTCGCTCTACCGCCGTCATTACCTCTGGACAAAAAAAAATATCTTCCGAAGAGGAAAGCAAACACAATGCTTCTATATGATATTTTCTTTTCAAATAATTTTCTACGAAGAAATGCTTAGGTTCAGAAAAATAAAAGGTAATTTCAGAAATAAAAAGTCTTGATATTGAAAATTTTTTTTAAACGTATTTCGAATTTCTCTGGTCGCAAATCTTGTTTGCGAGAGAAAATGTTTTTTATCGGGAAGAAGGAGAATATGTGAGAGATATCTGAGACGTGTGTCGAAATACAGTAAGGAATGTACATTCAGTCTACATCATCAAGTAATCAGTTTTTTTTTTCTGGTATCCACAAAAATTGAATTATTGATGTTTCTTAATAGATGGTGCTAATGTCCACAGGGTGTATCATAATGAGTAGATTACATAAATTGAACATGCCGTCTTCTTCTATTACTATTCTATTATAAGAACATACTTCTGTTATCGGGGCTTCAAACCATGACCAAAATGACCTTTTGTTTTATTCTCATCGTATTGAACTTTTCTCTGTCGAGAAAGGAAGTAAAATTGTTTGTTTTAAAGACAAAGCGAAAACTGATACTCTAAGCATATTTTCTTTCATTCTATTTTTTACATTTATTATAAAATATATAGGTAATAATGATTCTCTAAGCATATTTTCATTTTTTCTACGTTTCTGTATGTAGTTGTGTATCCTATAAAATGTAAGGAAAGAAGTTTTTATCATTTCATAACTAATATAAAGTTTAATCAGTTTACTCCTTCCATGACTTTTGACAAACACAAGTGTAGGGAGCTGCTCCTAATTTGAGGAAGAGAGAGTTTGTTTATATTAGAGTGTACAATGTATACTAGAAGTTGATTGTGGAAAGAAATAACAACAATGTATATAAGAATAATTATTGAAGCTAGAGCTTGTAGTAGGAAGAATGTAAATGCTATTTCTGTTATTAGTTGTTTATAGACTATTGATTCTGGGGGAGTGAAAGTGGGAAGTTAATTTCAAGCCTATTCAGGCTCCGTAACATGAGGTAGATAATACGGTAACAAGCGATCCCATTCTGCTTATCAAAACATGACCTTTTGTAAAGAATATAAGGTCTGGTTTGCCCAACGAACTTTGATTTGAATTCCATAGTATATTCATGGTGCATAATCATTATTCTTTTAATTGTGGCTTTTATGAAATATTAGGCGAGGGAATATCTGTGTTTTTAATCTGGTGGATTTGTACTTTTGTGTGAAATAGGTTAAATAGTTAGGAAGGACAATAAGACAATGTAGATAGTATTATTTATATGCGGACGGTGGCTTTGTGATAGTATTGTACTTAGGTAATTATATTGTGTTGAGCGACAGGGAAAATAATTATGAAGAACGGTAGTTCTTCGAGTGACGCTCACAAACGAGTCTGTTAACGGCACTAATTTCGTATCTAAGTAACTAACTAACTTTATGGCTTATGGAACTATGGCTATGTCAAGTTCATCATCGCAGTAACAAATGTTCACCATTGGATTCTATCCTGGGCCATATCAAGCCAGTTTTCATCACGAACACCTACTTCTCGAAGATCTCTTCTAATAATGGCCTCCCAATATTCTAATTTCGGATCTAGCGAACAATAAGCCCACTTTTGATATTTGGACTTGCATTTGAAATATTTTTGCCATACTAAAACACAGGAATAACAAAATAGTCTATAGAACCTTGCAGTGACCTCCTAGGGCGGCTCGAGAAAAATCAAAACTTCACATTTCTGATGATAGTACTGACCCCTGACCATATAGGAGGCAGAAACTTGCGGAATCGTGATCCATGCTTCAATCCCTTTCAATGTATCATATGTCAAAATCGGTGAAGATGTTCAAAAGTTTTGATTTTTTTTAGCCCAATCACAGAATTTTAACAAATTATCGAAAAGTGTGTCTGTCATTCTGTCTGTCTTTTTGTTTTAGACCCAAATGGTTGGTATGAGGGAATTTTCGGGGTCAATTGTGGGCACCGGAGGGGTAGAAAATGCTTATGTTTGTAATACAAGTTACCGTTTTTAAGATACGGAGCCTACCATGGTACAAAATCGACCTTTTGTATGAATACTGTGCACTTTTTAATATGCAACCTTAAAAAATAAGTGATATCAGTACAAAAAAAAAACCTTCAGAGTGAAGGCAAGACTGACGTAAGAAGTCTACTGATTAAAGAACTGATATCAATTTTGCGAGTGATTTTCTTTGTGTCACTATGGCGCAAGCGAGGATATTAAGTCTCTTAATTTTATTAAATTTCTTACAAAGGAAACATTTTCGTCATAGTGATACAAAGAAAGTCACTCGCAATGTGGATATGACTTCAATTTGTGAATATATTTCTTGCGTCACTCTTCCCTTTACGCCGAAGGGTATTTTGTACTAATCCACTTTACTTGAAGTACTTCATGTATCAATGTTATGAGTTTGTAGATCCATGGTTTCGCGATTCTATGATTTAGTTGCTTCAGGGATAACAGCGTAATCTCTTTTAAGAGCTCTTATCGACGAGGAAGGGTTAGGACATCAATTGTTGGTTAATATTTACTTACGTGTATGTTCTTAAGAGAAAGATTTGTTCGACCTTTGAATTCTTAAACCATCGGCCTTCATATTGACATACTGTATGTCAGATCGGTTTATATCCTTCTATTGAATATTAAAGCTGTAGTACTATAGGACCGAATCTTTGCCAAATTTGTTTCACTTATGAATAAAATTAAAGGTAGCTACTTTGGTAGTTAAGTGAATTAGATTTAGAATCTAAGATTATGAGATATCTCCTGTAGCATTGTGTTATATTTTATGTTGGATAATTTTTCTTGTGTTTTTTTTATTTTTGGTGTTTTAGTGGAGTAGCATTTTTGATATTGTTGGATCGAAAATATTCAAATTCGACGTGGCCTTAATACGGTAGATACAGTATATGTGGTATTTTTCGGTCGTGTGCAGATGTTATTAAGTGTGTGTGTTTTTTTTTTATTAAGGAACACACGTTTCTCTTTATGTGTAACTTTTATGCTTATTATTTTGGCTCTGTGTTAAGTTTATTATTATCTTTGTTAATATTTTTCTTCCTGATATTAGTTTAATAGTTAATTTTTCATTTGCTATAATATGACTGTATGGTCTGCTGCTATGAGAGTATATACTGTAATATATGCTAGATGATCTTCAAATTCCAATTAGACTTTACTTAGAGGGTTCGGATCTGTAGCACAAAACATGTTTTTTATAAAGTTAGTGTTGTGTTCATTTTACTTTCTTTTTTTTTTGGTAAAAAAGATATTTTTTTAAAAATTTTGTAGACTATCAGAAGCATTTCTGATTCCTGATTTATTTTATTCTTCCTTAACATCCGATAATAAAATAGAATGTTACAAGTCTTTCCGGTTTAAAAAGATGGTAATAGTTCCAAACATTTAAAAAAATTCTTAATAGTGAATTGAAAGAAAATAAAAAAATATCGTCTATCTTAAATAGATATTTGTGTGGAAAATGTGGGGCTATTTATGTGCTTGCCCGCGTAACTTTTTATACAGAAGTTTTTAAAACAGCAATCAAAGAAATTTCAATTGTATTATTCTGTCCTCAGTAACTATCGAAATTCTCCTGGAATAGTAATTGATCACAAAAACAAGCTCGAACTTAAACAATCTGTTCGAATGTAATGAGGACAAGTCAGTAGCATGCTTTTTTAAAGATTGACTGTAATGTCTGTCACGTGCATGTTAATGGGTGTTTTGTCGTAGCTCTGTTAAGGGTTTGATTTCATATCTCTGTTTGGTTACCTACTGTTGATCAGTTATGAGGGTTCCTCGATTCTCCGTTTGTTCCAAGAAAAGAACAGCGATAAGTAATACTTTGTTTTGGTCTCGAAATGTAATAGGAGTCAAACTCTACGAAATGTTTCAAGTACTGGAACAGTATTTTACCTTATCAAAGTGCAGATGATTAAATAAATAAATTTTTAGACAATAGGAATAACACGAAGAACGCAGAAAGAACAAAGCATTCATGTATAGCCATTATTGTCCCGTGTAAGAAAAGTCGATGCCGAATACCGTAATCACCTTAGCTTTGCTGATGAAATAATCCTGTTTCCTTCAAGTGTAGAAGAATTACAAAGCAGAATGAAAACAATAACTACTGATAGTCTGAAAATCAGACCTAAAACGAATTGAAGTTAAAAAGTAATGTGCAGCCTGTTAAGAAGATTGGTTGGAGATGTACCGGTCACATAGCTAGAAAAACAGATGGAAGATAGACAAAAATACATTGGTTTCTCAGGTAACAAAATCGACTCAGAGAGCGACCAAACGCCAGTAAGTTAGGTGGAAATCAATCGTTATATAACAGCACCAATATAACAACTGGAAGTAACAATTTCGTAAATATTTTTAATTTAGATAGAATATTCAGCTGCATTTCACGGTACATCTGTATAGTACCATGGGGTCAGGCTATGTACTCTGTCAGAAGTAGTATTATGGTAAAATAGTGGGAAGTGTATTTGGATTGCATTGAGCTTTGGCGAGATCTTGACACCATGCATCAGACGTTCCAGAGAATTTATTAGAGTATTTTGATTATTTTATTGTTAACTCCGTTTGAGAATTGCTGTTTCTTATTCAGTAAGAATTATTTGCACCTTTCCTATTCAACAATAATCAATGTAAATACCTATGCCTAGTGGAGGCACATGTCTGTGAGGCGTACAACAATATTCTTTGTCATTTTAGTCAGTGTTTTTATTTTTTTAATTCCGGGAAATAACTTTCAATTTTCATGCAGTTTAAATAACTAAGTATATCCTCGATACGGCGTGTTTCCCAGTTATTTACACAAGTTGAATAATAAATATTTCACTGGAGAATACGAATTTGCTACATGCATTTTGTTTATCCGGTTCGTAAGTATGGAATTTATACTCAAAGACAGAGGATATAAATTGAGAGTTCGAAGAAAAATAAAAAAGCTTGGAATTACTACTTCCCAATTGATATAATGAAATTTATAGGTGCCACACTTCTAAACTTTAAAGTGCCACAAAAATCTCATATTTTCTCACAATCTGGAGAGAAACGTTATTGTAGAAATGATTGAGTTTATGACACTTATTAAAATGAGTTTGAAAGTTTTCTATCTAATATTTTTTTATCTATAAAGCAAGAAGAGA
Organism: Lepisma saccharinum; assembly: GCA_022664845.1. Lineage (NCBI taxonomy): Eukaryota > Metazoa > Arthropoda > Insecta > Zygentoma > Lepismatidae > Lepisma > Lepisma saccharinum. The sequence goes on along the minus strand of JAGDQP010023589.1, from coordinate 23,243 downwards.
AACAAACAAGTTCTACTAGATTTTTTCTTCATTTGTAATATTATTACAATGCTTTATATTTCTTAATCTAATATATGATTTTTTCGTCTCGTGCAAATTTATTTCTTCTTTAGCAAAATCCAAGAACTTGAATTGACTTTTAACTGCTCGTAAATGTATACGGTATATCATAAATATTTATCAGGTTGGTTACTGGGCAATAACCCACAACAGCCTTCAAGGTAATGGCGTCATAAGCTCTGCACGTCAGTCCTCCTCTTACCACACCACACCTTCGGTATCCTTCACTTCTCTCTTTCTCCAATATATCATGTTTCTTCGCCTCCATTTCCTCACCTCCATCCTACAGAATGAAAAGACGAAGGCGGTTTCTTAACTCCAAAACTGAATACAACTATGAATCCATCTTACACGCATAAGTTACAATGACAGAACTCATATTTTGTGATACTGGAGAGTCTCGGGTTCACTCACCCATATCCCAATTCAATAGCCTCTTTAACTTAGAAACATTCTTCCTCAACTGAGACGTAATGTCCTTAGCCATATAGGAAGTTCACCTTAAATTGTTGTATGGACTGTTCTTTCCTCTTTATTTTTGTTAAAGTATATATATTCAGGAAGACTACTACAGTATATTCTAAAATGTTAAATAAGTATAGTTTCATCCAGAGGAAAAAGAAAACAAGGAAGTATTGAAACTTACCTTTACGTTTAGTAATCCTTACAACGTAATGCAATTTTCTTTATAACAAAACAAATCTAGAATATATAAACATCTTAGAAATGTAACTGCACCGTACAGCATTCAGTTAGCTTAAAGCTATCATGTGTGTTTCTTATCTCATCGAAGAGTATTCAATCTACAAAAGGGGGTGGTCCTAACTGGAGTGCACAAAACGTAACATTGCAGGGAGTTAGAGCAGGGTCTATGGAGGTAGAGACAGTTTATTATTTCCAATACTAGTAGCGTAGCCTTTCCAAGGCGGTAAAAATACAGAATAGTTGATTGTGCATAAACACAAATTCACAATTCTCATTGTTTTTACACATTTAGAGCGACCCTTGTAATGAATTTCTCATTACACGGAGTTATTTTTTGACATTATAGTCACCATAAGTCATTATAGTGTTAGGTAAATGTGGATATAAATATAGTTTAACGAATGTTTATTTAGTTTGATAGATGATGAAAATATTTTGTGCATTTGATCTTTCTGCTTTATTTTAGGAAACAAAGTAATTATTGTTGGTATATTTAAATTGTGTATTGTTTACTTGTGTTTATTTACTTATATGATTTAATTTATTGATGTTTTCTTTCTTAGTTCTTCCAAGACTTCTTTAAAATATAAAGATGATGCTTTCTGTGCAAAGAAATGTCTAAAGCTATGTGATTCTGAAGGTTCGTTTGCCCCGTAGCTACGAAAGCCGAGCAAGCGCTCACATTTGTTGACTGCTCTTTTTTTGTTTTTGTTTTACGTTCCCCTCCCTCCTTCTGGGAATAAAGAGAAAGCGTTAGGGAAGCGGAGCTTTCGCTCCCGGCGGTCAGTCGCGAGGAGGCTTCAAGATGGTAAGTTGAAAAACAAGGGCTACGGAAACCTTTTTTAATGTGAATCGAAAAGTTAACAAGTAAATTCAACATTGAGAAAGAGAAACCGATTCGTAAACAGATTCGTAACTTCTGATCTCAGTAGAGCGAAAGACCGTTTAGTTGTGGACAAGTATACTATAACGATTAATTACTTGATCCAGGCTATTGCTTGCGCTTTACTAATTAGTAAATAAATCCTTTGGTGTGCGATTCAGACGAAAGGGCCAAAGATAGATTATTCTCTCGTATCAAAGTTATTGATACAAGTGAGTTGTGTTTTAAAACTAAACACTAATAGGTATTAGCGTGGATATTATATTGGTAGTAGTAACATCCCTCTTACATCATATCAGGCTATTAATTCTCATTAATTATATGATGTGTCACTGCTTCTAAAAAGAATTCACAGCACACTTCAAAACCAGCTACTACACCCTACAAAAAAATCTACTCTTTTCAACCTTGTAGGTCCATTGAAAGAAATGGGGATATTTTAATCCAAGCCAGTTCCTCTGTCTGCCTTTCAGCGTCCAGAAGTTAAAACGCAGGAAGCACAAAGAGTACAGAGGTGTTTGAGTTGTTGTTTGAAAGGTATTGGCTACACTAGATCAGAGACGACGGAATCTCCTTAATTGTTGCAGTGATTCAATGTTGCCAACGCATGAAAATAGTTGTACAAAATTGTTCAATTTCTTTAGATACCTGCAGTAAATTTGAAAAAAACATTACCTTACGCAACAGGGAAATACCGCGGGTGTCTACGTCCACCAAATGTTACGAGATCTTGACCACTTGCTAATGTTACAAACCTATTTCCAATAAAGTTGCTTTTAATTGTTTCTATTACGCTAGACGTTGCAGCACAAAACTTGGTATAAATATTATTCGGCATAATAAAAAGATTACCATTGGTGTCCCCGTTCCATAGCACAGTGTTGTCAATGTAGATAACCAGCGTCCAGTTAGTATATTTTATGAACCCCAAAGCGTAGAGATGTAGTTGTTGTGTCGTTGGATAGAACTTGCATTGACTAGCTCAGAGTCGCTAAGACCGTCATGATCAGGCGCCTCAATTCTCAATATTGCCAATCAATTTTATAATAATAAATGTTTGTGAGCCTGAAATTCTATACACTGGACACCTACCCCAATATATTATTTCACTATTTTCGCACGTTTATTTTTTATTTATTATAAGTTAGCATTATACTGCGGCAAACGCCATTTTACACCGTTCTTGAAACTATATGATACTACATTAATAATAATAACAATACTAATAATAATAACAAAACAATTATACAGTAAGAAATGAGATCAGGATTCTTTTAATTCCAGATATTTTATAGCAATTCTTTGAAAGTTTACTTTCACTGACGAAAACATCGGGTGACAAAGGAAAAGTATTGTAAAAATGTGACAATGTGTGTACAAGATATCGTTGAACCAAACTCAATCTCTATTTTGAGAGACAGAAATGATGTTGGTAACGGACATTTGTTCTGACTGTGCTCTTCATTATTTTTCTTAAAAGAAATTTCAAGTCATTTAGTCTTCTTTCTAGTGTCTATGCTTTTAAGTCAAGAGAATTCAAACTGTCTAGGTTAGATTTATGTTGGAGGTCGGGTATCTTGTGTTGTACAATGCAGATAAATAAATTTTGGATTTCGGGCAATTTAGATAACCAAAGATCATGTACCAGATAGATGAACAATATTCAACAGTAGGAAGTAGACTAGTGATATATAACCGAAGAGCTCTGAAATCTTTAATATCTGTAAACCTGTAAAGAAGTCCAAGAATTTTGAGTGCTTTAGAATATCACTCTCTTCATTTTGTTTCTAAGAAAATTTCCTTTTCAGTGGTACATGTAGGATTCTAGATATTCCGCATCCAGTTTCAATGTTTGCTTGCAAGTTATCAAATTTACATAAATTTACAACGAATTTCCGGAATAGTATCATAATGCATTGAGATCTTAATGCTAGTAATTCTTAATATTAAAAGGACTGTTTAACAACTGATTATTTAATTAGAAAACATATCATCTTCGTATCTGCTTCCAAATTAGAAGATGAACTTCATTTGCCGTAGCAAATGTTAAGTACCTTGTTTCCAAACAAGTATCTGACAATATCCCATTTTCAGCAATTGAAAATATATATTCAAACAGGATGTAGAATCCTATTCACATTTGAGAATCATCTCTACATTTCAAAACCTTTCTCTACGTTTTCATCATGTATGATCTTCTACATGAAAAACCAGCAATTGCTCTTCAAAGTATTTATACTCATCCATATCAAATCGTGCTATTCGTTGTGAAACATTTTAATCTCAGTCTTGAGTTCACCCACAGAATCATCTAATACAGTTTAAGGGGAGAATCTAAATTGTATCCCATTTCTTATACTAATGTACCTTATTATAAGTAAGGGGTGTTCAACTACTGAATACGGGTATTCAGCGATTCCTATTAACGTTTATTTGTAGCTTCTTACAATTGCAACTCTATAGTCATAATTATCCTTAGCACTTATGCATGAAAAGAATGATAATTGTAAATTTGTGTAGATGAGCAGCGGCCATTTTGACACAGGCCACCATCTTGGAAAAGCTACTCTTCTAGGATTGGCAACAAGCCGTTCGATCTCCACAGGTTCTGCTCTAACTCCCTGCAAAGTTTCGTTTTGCGCGCAGAGTTGAGGACAAAACGCCCAATTTTGCATCTCGGCTGATGGACTTCAGGATTTGTGACTGTAATATATTACAGAATTAAAGACTCTATTAATAAATTCTTCTTCATGTTAAAACAATACTTAGTACATCTCTCGTTCCTCATTTCTTCTTCTTTCATTTTCTTTTCGTTTTTTCATTGTTTATAGATAGAACTTTCAAGTAAGCTATGCTACTAGAACTTCTCACTGTTTTCGTAAACGTCTTGAAAACAAAAATAATCGAATTAAAAAAGTATGTATTAAAACATGAGTATGATAAGTCCATTAATTTTTACAGTACGATGCCTGATGTAATTAATTTATTAATTTCATTTGTGGGTGCGGTAAGAGTAGCGTTCCTTTTTAACCACTCTTACAGTCTGTGAGTAACTGCGCAAAAAGAGTCACCGGTTTGAGCTATATATACTATTAACTTAACCACTTGTTCTGCTTTACCCTAGTTGTGTTAATTTTTTCAGAGTAGGTGTGTTTAAAATGCTTATGTCCTAATCAACCCAATTAGAGGTCACTTTCAGTGTTGGGTGATCATATTAATACTGTATTGTGTTATCTTTTGCACAATTGTAAATGCCTATGGGAGTTCATCCCTATGAAAATAAATGAAAATTGTAAAGAAAAAGCAATATTGGCATTTTTGACAACTGTGCAAGCGGCCACATGTGACACAGTAAAATATTTCGTTATCAATTTGCATCATGTGGTTTCGCAACGAGAAGAAGTCATAAACAAAATAGCACAGTCAGTTCTTTTGGCACAATGCTGATAACATTTCAAGAATCAAAATAGGTACATATTACAGACGATGAAGTGAGTTGTTGTAAATGAATATAACATATAAAGATTAATTAAAGCTTAAAATGGGAAATGCGTATCATCATGGATTTTGTTACTTCGAGGATACGTATGTTACTGTATTGTAACTTCATATTCTGCAAATACTTGCCAGTCATCTAATCTTTAAAGGCCAGGTGTAGATTTTGAGGTGTTTAACGCGCCAAGTCAGTATACAGATGATTGTACGTTCGAATTCCTACTGAGGAACTTGTATAAAATTTAATAGCTTCTAAGACGAGACTGGCTGAAGTCATTAGTTGATCAAATTGAATATACCATTTAAAACAAATGTAACGGTGGAATTATTAGATATTACATATAGTTTTCAGTATTGCTAATATGTACACCTGTCATTTTGTCTGGAGTTATTAAAAATATCCAAACTTAACACACAATCCGTGTAGAAATAATACAAAAAACATCAACGTTGAACCGAACTTAAAGTTGTGTAATACAAGCTCTATTATATAAAACAATACAGCTCTCTGTTAAGACTAGGTCAGTTGATCTAACAAAAGGGTTATGATCCTCTTATAACTACCCTCTATTAAAATTATATTTAATTAACAACAGTAATGTTTGCTAGGTATCCCGGGGTAGGTATGGCTGTCAATCCGACTGAAATCTATATATTAATTTTCATCTTGTAGACTGATTGGAAATTATTTACAACACACTTAAGTATCTTATTTACCAACACATTATTCATAATTTACACAAAAAACATCTTGAATAATTTAGTATTATTAAAATATCGTTTTTCGAAACATTTTACAAAATTTCCTGGACTTCTGAATATGAACTGGAATTGAATAGTGTGGACAAATGAAATATTCTACAAAATTTACTGGCTTCATGATGCGAACTACGATAGAAAAATTTTCAATTTCTCATATCGTAGAAAAAATTAATATGAACACTTAGTATTATAAATAGTTATATTTTTTTGTGATGTGTCTACAAAAACTGATTTCTTTCTAACTATATTTAGCTACTTGATTGAGAGTTACTGAATCATTACATTTGTAGTGATATGTCTGAACAAAATTTAACCTTATACAGAGAATAAGAATATGAACATTACGCTTTTTTCCATTAGACGCATATGAACTACACTCCAACTGACAAACTACTTTCTTTTATAATTAAAAACCTGATCATAAATTCCAATTATAATTCTCGGTTGCAATCAGCAAATTTTACTGTCAAACATCCGATGATGCTTACGTTGGGTGGTTCTTTTCTTTTAATAAAAAAATAATAATTTTCCTGTTGTGAATGGAAAAGGGTTTTCGACGTCGATTCAGATGAGTCATAAATGATCAATTGTCGTCATTGTTATGATCATCCTCCACTACGTAGTCACACCTAGATTGAAATACAGCAATTAGACAATGATTGAGGAATTATAAACGAAAGTTTCTAATTTCATGCTTGACTGTGCATGCGGTACTAATGCCACCTGCGATTTCAACGTTTTCGATTTCTCTCCACGCCTGGACGCCCTCAGACGTTTCATCCCCCTCTCTTCTCCGCCCTTCTTTACTCCCTTAACAATCGCACTCTCGCAGCTCGTTCACCGCTATCACCACTTTCACTCATTCAAAACGTCGATATAGATTGTTCTTCACAACAGAGGTAATGACCACAATCGATCAAACTTCTCTCCAGGTAATTCGCATCCAGCTGAAAATTATTCCTAAAATGGGCGATGAATCCAAACTTCAGTTTTCTTGCGTTCAGTCTGCTATTAAATTTGTGATAATCTTTATTTGTATGACACTATTATTAATTTATGTTATTTTTACTTCTCTTCAATAAGCTTCTCAATCCTTTTTCGTTCCCATGAGGTCATTTTCTTTATGTGTAGTTTAGTACCTCTTTCTCTACGCTCTCTCTGTCTCTCCCTCTTGCTTTCTCTCTCTCTCTCTCTATGTCTCTTCCTCTTGCTTTCTCTCTCTCTCTCTCTCTCTCATACATACACACACTATATTCTTTTGTTTGTGTTCATACGAATGTGTGTGCCGACCGGGTGGCCGAGCCGTTTGCGGCGGTAGGCCATCGGCTCGAAGCTCCCTGTTTCGAGTCCAGGCAGGGCCATGGGTGTGGATTTTAACAGTTAAAGGCGAATCGTGACGGGCCGAAGCCCAAAGTTACTAGACTAGTCCATATAAAAATAAAGTTTACGAATTTGTGTGAAAACCAAATATTTATTGTTCTGTTCCACTTATTTTATAAACATTTCTTCTTATCTATTTCTGTTTGAATTACATATTTCTTTAATTCCTTTTATAGGCATGAAGTATATTTTTATTTCCAATTCGTAAAAGCTCACAAGTCAAATATTTTGACGGCGTTATTATTATATGATATCTTCTTCTTTTCTTCTTCTCCTGTTTTAGAAAGAAGATTTATTGTATGGATTATATGTTTAGTGCTGTTTTTCTCTTTCGTCACATAATTTCTGCTGAGCGACCTCGTAATTATTTTGCTTCTGATGACAAACCACAGCAAACTCTGTTAAAACGTCTCAGGTTAGGAAACAATGTGTGGTGAATGTTTGTGTACACATGAACCCAAGTTGCTTTCCAAGTAGACTTACTTCTTTCTCCTAAGGTCACAGTTGCAAGGCAACAACTGCACTGTTTGCAAAACACACTCATATAGTCAAATTCCCTATAACTCATAGACACTAGCATTTACACTCTTTTAGAGCACCAGCTGTGCTGTTCAAATGATAGTTTACTTCTGATGCTAAGTTCTTCTTGTAGATTTGATTAAACTTTCCATCTTTATGAATCGAATATGAGAATTTGTAAATCATTTCGATTCAGGAAGAATGCGGCGGATGCAGGAAAAAAATCATGAACATATCTAAATAAAAACCATGTAACGCATATGGATTGCTGTGTTTACTACGTATTTAGTGTGTAGTGTAAGCTAGTATATTTGGAAAGCATAGCGAATCTCTCTCTGTAGTACTAGTAGACTTATCTTCAGAAATTGTAAGTATCTTTTTCTTTTTTCTTATCTTCTGTGATAAGACTCTTTCAACATGATCCCAATGGTACTTGTCCCTGCATAAAGATAAAATGAATTGTATGGCGGTAACCTGTCCCTGTGCCCTACTGGTTACTAATTACTTTGCTCAAATTCGTCAATATTACAAACTTTCTACTTCCTCTTTATCTCCCTTTACTCCTCACTGTAACCTCTCTTAGGATAATGCCAATCCAACATATCTTCCTTTTCACTATACCTTTTTTGGGGTTATTCTTATCCTTTTCTACACGACACCTTTTTAACCTATGCGTCCTTTAATATTTTTTGTTCTTCTTCATAATCTACATTTCAAAACTTTTCAAGCACTTTTCTTCTTCCTTTGTTATCGGCCATGTCTCTGAAGCACACAGGATCACACTTCATACTCTTGCACAGCTCACTTGGATTTTTTTTTCTGTAATCAACCACAATTACGGTACTAAAAGCTCCTTTTCCAATGGGAATTCCGCTTCTATACAAATACTATCAAACTATTAAATTGTGTACAAATAATCTTCAATAGTTTTCTTTTAATTTGTTTCTACAAACAATTTCACGTATTACTAAAGCAGAGCAAAGACTGTTTTGTATTACAAAGAAAACAAACTAAAATTTTAGTTCAATAGTATATATAGGCAGCTCTTGACACTTTAGTAAACCATGGATACACTTAGAGCATAACTTTACTTCAGAAGAACTACTTAAAAGTCATTAATAAAATTCATTGAAACAGAAATCTCCAGAAATCTGCTAGACCTGAACGACACTTGAATACAAGACAACAAGGAACAAGGATTCATTGAGAAGAGAACCAAAATAGCGAGGTCGAGACCCCATCGAGAATCTTTCTGTAGGCAGCAGAGAAAATCCTGATCCCTCTAGGCCAAATAGGCCAAATAGTTGTTCGACGAAGAATGCTTTAGAACATTGCGCAAGCTGCTATACAAGAGGCACCTTACCCAGTCATAAATCAGGAGTCAGAATGGAATACGAGGTAGCAGACCTTTAATAAGAGACTTTAATGTTGCTAAATACTGACAGTTTGTAAGATCACATCACAGCTATTCAGCGGAGAGAAGAAATAAGTGTAAACGAAAAGGTCTCAAATCAATAAAGATTTAGCACTAAAGTTGGAAGAAGAATGGAACTTTACCTTGAGACTGCAAGGCCCCGTTTTGGTTCGGAGGTCACTAAAAATGTTGCTTTTGAAGAAGCTACAAGCAACCAACAATTCTAAAAAAACGAAACCCCA
>JAGDQP010023589.1:0-13683 GCA_022664845.1 Lepisma saccharinum | reverse complement strand
ATGCGGAATTCAAACAGTGTAGGTTGATCCTTTTCACAATCTGTAGCTCGTGTCATGGGAAGGCTTGGGCTTGAGGCCTCGCACAAACACTGTGGAACACACAGACAATATGAATTGAAATAGGAAAATGGTTACCAGATTATTGATGGAGAAAATGACATTCCACTGTATTGAATAAGTGTTTCACGTAACAAGAACTTTTGCTATAAAGCTAACGCAGATAAACTTCAAAATTTAAATCAAGAAACTATTTTCTATCAGTTATCCTTAATGTAGCACAAAAAGAGGGGCAGCAATGAATAAAGTTCTTCATTGCATCCACTTTCCTTGACGCTTCTATCACTATTCTGTGAGATCTCATACGCGTTTAAAGATTTCATGACCAATTCTGCCTACCACCATATTTATGACGTTATATTTCCTAACCCCAACGCGCGAATTTCTGTTATCATTCTAATAATAGTTTCCTTTAATTTAAAGCAAGACGAAAATGTTATCCTGATCAACTGAGGACTTGTGCCGAAAATTTCCTACATGGTGCTTAGTATTGAACACCTAAATATCCTAAAGTTCTACACCTTGTTTCACATAAAACCGACTAACTCACTCAATATTTAAGATATAACAATGATGTTACTTTCTTTTACAAACTTAAGATAAGGCGTTATTACTTTTGTGAAACTTTCATAACTCTTAGCTATCAAAAAATATATTGTTAAAGAAGAACAATTATATTTTTGGTATAACATCCGCCATATTTAAATATGGTGACAACATATAAACATCATATCAATTTCAATTACTGAAACCGATCCTTATCTTCAATTTGAGGCAAGAGTTTGTATCTTAATTCTGAGATACGTTATTTTCGTTTAAGTAAATGTAAGTATTTGCGTGTTGACACCATACTGATGACGCCATAACACATAGACCCGACGCCTGATTCTTTGGGACTTTCTGTGAGTAGTACAATAGGTAGTACTACACACTGCAAAAGGTTTCGTTTTGTTCTTTTCAATGTCCAGGTTTATCCCTGATCAACTGCGGAGTTATACCAATGGATAACTTTCAGAATGGTGTTATTTTTTAAGTACTTGAAGGTCCTAAAGCACAGCACAATGTATCACAGAAAATTGACCACATCCTTTACTTTCTGGACAATGCTATCTTCATGGGTAGAAAGGTCATATAATGCTCTATAACGCATATTTCAGGGTGATTTTCGGTATCGGTGAGAGTTTCATAATTTATAGTGAAAGGAGCAAAGCAACATTTTTTTTTAAATGACAGCCGTGTTATTTAAATATGGAGTTAGCATATAAACAACATAACAACTTGAAATACTGAGACCAATTACTGAGATCTTTAATTGAACCACAAGAACGAAGTTTGTATAGTAGTTCTGAGAGAATATATTTGAGTCATTCCATGTCAACTCAACACATTTTTTTTCTACCTCACCCACTCAGGTTTCTATGATTTTTGGTTTATTGCTAGTAACCGTTGAGAATATTAAAGATTAGTTTTTTTTTATTTTTTTTATTTTTTTTTCAGAAATTTTGACTCACTAGTCTTCGTTCTATGGAAGTTCAAAAATTTCTAAAAAGTCCCGTTTTCCGTTACAAAAGTTCCTATTACTTAGCAATGGTTGGTGCTAGAGAGCTCGGAGAGGGCTCATTCGAGAGCTCTTGGAATAAGCTTTGATAAGATGCACAATAGGGTGGTACAAAATTTTATAACCCAAAAATAATTTTAAAAAAAGATTTTCTCGAAATCGGACACCTCGATTTTTTAAAAAAAGAATTAAATGATGGTCAAAGATGCCATGAAAATTGTAACTTTTTACGATAATGGGATCGTGAGATATAAAATATTTTCGTTATATTCCTGGGGAAGAAAAAACATTAGCGTCCACAATAAGATACAAAACCTTTGGCAAACTTTGTTTTTGTTTTTTGTTTTTGCGTCATTTTATTAATTAATGACGGAGTAATATTGGGCACGTAATGTTGGAACCGGGACCCGGACTCGTATCTTGGAAATAGAAACTGAGGACTCGGATCTAGTTCTTGGAACCGGTTACCCGTATACTGGATCATTGTACCCGGTTTCAGGATTCAGATCCGGGCAACTGGTTTCAAGTATCAGATCCGAATCCTCAGTTTCAAATACCAGGAAACCAATCATGATCCCGGTTCCAATAATAAATAATATTCTTAATGTGAACCTATTGTTTCTCGTCAGTCGCACCAAGCAATCTGGTTGCTACATTAAACTTTAGATCTTGCCGATTTCTTAGTGCATCCTTTCCCCTCCCTATACCAGCTTGAGCCATACATACCTAACGCTAAAACCAATTTAATTTCTTTATACGGAACCAACCTTGGTAGCAGTTCGGTCTGCGGCGTCAGGCTATCAACTCTAGGGTTCCGGGTTCAAATCCTATTAGGAACGGATGTTTGGGGACATCACTGGGTATGGGCTGAAGTCCTTAATAGCTAAAATGACCCCAAAATAAAGTTTACCTAATATTTTTTATCTTAGTGTGGACCGCTAATGCCTTTTCTTCTAAAGAAATATAAATAAAATATTTTATATCTCACGATCCCATTATTGCTCCAAGCTACAATTTTAGTGATAGCTGTACGGAGGTATGACCAATATTTTAGAACTTAAAAAAAAAAGTCGAGATGTTCAATTTTGAGAAAATCGATTATATAATTTTTGTGACACAAAATGTTGTGTCATCCTCTTGTATATCATATCAAGTGAAAGCTTATTACAAGAGCTTTAAATGAGTCTTCTCCTAGTTCTCTATCAACAACTATTGCAGAGTAATAAGGAATTTGGTAACGGAAAATGGGATTTTTTTGGAAATTTTTGAACTTTCAAAAAACGAAAACCAGTGAGTCCAAAATTCTTAAAAAAAAATTCTTAAGCGTTACTAGAAATAAACAATAGAAAACTGAGATGGTGAGGTAGAATTTTGTAAAAGTGTGTGTTGATTTCACATGGAATGACCCATTTTCGTTTAAGTAAAAGTATGCGTTTGCGTCTTTACTCCATATAGATGACGCCATAACACCTGAATATGTTGCGGGACTTTTTGTGAAGAATTCAGAAGAGCAGTAGCGGCGCAGAAGGGGGCGAAGCGGGGCTCGGGCCCCGGGCTCCAGATGTCGAGGGGAGCCCCGCCATTCAACAGTGGGAAGATATCAAAAAACGGGGACAGAATTCCAAAATTTAAATTTAGAACATCTTATGTTGTAGTAAAATGTCAAATAGACACTAAACTACTTCTTTTGTAATTCTGAAATGCGTAGTCATTAGTGCATGTCCGCTCAAATTTGCCTATTTTTAAAAATATTTTGAGAACGCGGTTATGTATATTTTCTGTCTGCAGCAGAAATTGAGGCAAATAATTCGTTATTTAAATATGGTAGGCAGAGCAGTTGCATAAAAATTGCATAAATAGCACTCACTAATCAGAGTGCAATGGTTTTCGTGCAGGATTCGCGTGTTATAAGCAGACCAATAGCGGAAATTTTGTTTCTACACATAACCACTTAAATGGAAATGTGCTTCATTACTAATCCAACTTACATTAAACCCAAGGTTTACGCGCATCGGCCCCACACTCTATACGTCCTCAAGAGTGTAATTAAAAAGAAGGTGGAAGCTATTCCACAAGGTATGACACGTCGGGTCATAATAAACTTCAGAAATCATTTGCAAATATGTTTTGGTCAGAATGGACAACATTTACCAGACGCATTTTTCAAAACATAAACACTTTCCAGACTCTTTTCGATCCTTAATCATTACAAACTGTTTTCATTCCCCTTTTATATTTTTCTATAAGAAAGTTTCTACCTGCAATGCTTTTTGTTTTATTAGCCTTTCAAATGTGCGAGGTTTTTTTGGGTCACCCTCTATATGTACCTCGAAAAAATGCATTTGCCAAATTCAGCGAGATGCGAAAGAAAAAAGCTAAGGGAGCCAAACTCTGCTTTTTCGTTAATATACAGTTTAGAATAAGTACTTTCAGGCCATACAACATTTAGTTGCCACTAGCTGCAATCCTCTACATAAAACCTCCACAAATGTGAGAAAATGCATTGTGCGCGTAAATACTTGGCAATGATACGTACGTATATACACCGCATCTTTTGTAAATGAAAGATGGAGAAGTGAAGGACTGGTTAATACTAGTGAGTATGTAATGAAATAGGGTGGAGTGGGAGCTGCTGTGAAAGATTGATGAATTGGAGTCATCAGAGGGATGGGGTGGAAATGGGACCCACGCTGTCACTTCTAATGTGCAAAAGATGGCATCATTTCTTTCATGATAAGATAAGATAAAATGAATTGTATGGGCGGTAACAGCACTATGGCTTACGCCCGTCCCGTTTTCTTTCATGAGTTCTTACCTCCGAAAAGGATATACATCTTTCAGAAATTATATTTGCACTCCTGATTAACCCGGAGCTCTTGAAAACAAATTGGAAAATTCTCTATGATTTAAAAATGCGTAAAGTGTCTGACATATTATTACAAAAAAAATATTAATGATATATTTTCCTAGACGTAGGCGCATATCGTTCCTAAAATATTACTGCAGCAGGTAGAAGTCAGATGTCCATTTCGAAACAGGTTCTTTTGCAAACATTTGAAATTGAGATATTGGCATTGATAAGTTCGTTTTATCACTTTCGAAAATATTAGTAAGTTTTTTTCGCTTCCAGAACACTTCCAATGTATTTGAATTTAGCTAGAAAGTAAAGGACAGAAACGTAATTAATAATAAAAGTTGTATATATATTTTTTTTCCAACATTATTTTGCAACTGGTAAACTACTACTACTGCATTTATTTATTTCAATTATTTATTATGCAGGAGTTAAGTTCACGAAACCTTTTCTTCCACCCACTACCTTCTTCAACTATATTTAAGATATCTGCAAATTTTTGCTAACGTTATAAATTAGAAGTGTATAACAGATGTTTATGTCAATTTCCTAACATTTATGGTGCTTGGGCAAGGACTGGTTTGGAAATGGACGCCTGAAATGATAATTGCTAATCTCTGTATTTTTCACATATCTATATAGTTTACTAATTCACATTTTTGTTTGCGTTTGTTTTGGCATGCTTTGAAGTACATTTCTTGCATTTTGTAAATAGTGTTGATAATTATTTTTATACAATGTTTAGAAATTATTTGCTTAAAAAGCAAGCAAGCTAGTCTTGATAAGATCAACAACATTTATTTTCAGTGTTTCTTTCACTTGTATTACTCATACGTATTCTGAAATACGTATATAATAGCACATATTTTTCATGTTCCTTTTGAGGGTATCTAAGGAAGTATAACATATTGTTAGGGAATATTAGGGCTTATTGTTTTCTATATCTTTGGAGCATTAGAGTCAATATCCATTATTTATAATTTTCGTGAATCCCCCAATAAAATCTTTTGGAAGAAACGCTGTTCGTTTTATACTTGGGGAGACCTCATTAATCCATCCATTTACTTTACCTCACGATAGCCGAACTTACGAGGCTATCTACTGTGATATAAGCAACCCACTGCAAAAGAGGTATTACTAAATACTGCAATAGGTTTCGTTTAATTATTTTTTGTTGAATTTCCAGGTTCAAGTCTAAATTGACTCCACTATAAATTTTACTTTTAAAGTGTGTGTGGCTTGGGCATATTAGTGATATCTTAAAAATAATGTGGCTTTATGTAAATTATGTCATTAATACCTTAATTAGTTCCACAGACAGCTTCGGTGTTCATGGATCAATAAATGAGAAATTATTTACGTTCATTGGAATAATTCTCAAAACAGAAATTAACATAATAAAACTTAGTACAAACATAATAAAAAAATTGAATAACTACAAAAGTACAATAGAAGTGACAAAAAATATTATTTTTTTAGGATCTGTTAAGTCACAGAAAAAAAAGGCGATTTGCACACAGAAACAAAATTATACATGCCCTGGAAACTGCATAATGTTGTAAAAAGAAACGAAGTAATTTGAGCCTCAGGTTCTTTATGTAAACATCAATTTAAATTAGAATTTTGTTCAATTTTCAATTTCGATTGGAAAGTGTATTTCTGTACTTTTGAAAATTACACTGAGAGAACTTAAGTCTTACGAGTTTTAAAATGGACTCAGGAGAGAGCTAGTGGATGCGCACCTAAAGAGAAAATATAGAGTACTCGTAAAGGAAGAGAGCGTTGAGTGAGAGGGATTGAAACGCATTAAGTTGTTCACTCACTCTATTGAAACACATAAGCTCGGAGAGGAAAAGAAAAGAACAAAAAAAATAGTGTTTATGTCATGGATATTAGTACATAGAAAGACAGTAACGAACGTTTGGTCGCGTGTTAGTTTCTTCCTCGGAATTTCTAACGCACCGGAAACACAGGTTGACATCGACAAGAAACAAATGTAGATTACTATTGCTATAAACTAAAAGATATTTGACGGAGCCATGGTATGTAGATTTTAAAAAGAATCAAAAGTTTGAAGATTGATATAAGCATAAAAAAATAATAAAAATAACTTTTAAAACTTTTCTTAAACAATTCGTACTAAACGTAAAAAAAATGTTTATGCACGCCTAAAAAGAAAAGCATGAGGCGTTTTCTCAAATACAGTGAGTTTATAAATTATTTAATTGGCGCCTCCCATGCTTTTATTTTTTATCATGCATTTTTTTTTACTGATTTGTATGAATTGTTAAAGAAAATTGCATCTTTAAAAAGTAATTTTTTTATAGTTCTTTTCGAGTTCCAATACATTTTCTCAAGCTAATATTTTATGACCCTAATCCTAAAATGTTCTGCAACAAATGAAACTTATAATCGTTGCACGCTGGCATTTATTTTAGAATAAAGAAGCCCATGTTTTAAAAAATGTTATTAAAATATATAAATATATAGGAATATATGAGCGTAACAATGAAATATATATTGTCACCCGACTTACGTCGCTGTGCAATATTTCATCATTGTATGAAGACAGGAAATGAGTCAAATTAACGATGCAAGATTTGAGGACACCTCAAACAATTTTGTACTAAATAAAAGAATGTAATAATGATATTCTCGTAACGAATACATGGAAAATATAGTTGGTCTTCATGCTGTATGTACGAAACTTTTTTATCTTATATCATTTCAGAATAGAGCATTCAGAGAACATTGCCGACATTGTATTAAAAGATAAATACAGATATATCAGACAGTGAGAGAATATTTGAGTATTTTAAGTAAATAACTCAATATTTTCATTAGATAAGAATGATGCACATAAGCAATAACTATATGAATTATGAAAGCAATTGGAAGATCATAATGCGAGAATGCAGATGGATTCGCAGAAATTATGTTACACCGAATTTGGGCATGAGAATGTAAAATGTAAAACCTTTATCAAAATATCTCTGGGTACTTCCATTTCAATTCATCCAGTCTGGTCTATATCATAGTCACGGACATTTGTTTTGCTTTTGATTCCTAAACGTATAATTAAAATAAGGATACTCGTTTTTTCTTTTGTGTTTTGTAAAAAAAATCTGTAAAGACGTGCTGGTTTCAAAGTAGTTGCCAGGGTCATCTACTGTCAGCTAATATAAAAATTATTAATCTTTTCAAAATTCATTCTCAGACATTACCTGATGCTTTTGCATGAAATAAAAAACATAATATTTATCTTCTGTTAAAGTTTATCCTGTGTAAAAGTCATTACTGCTGAGTGACTGCTTTCCCAAGAACTTAATTACAATATTCCCAAAATTAATACGAAATTTCCTTTTTGATTATTTTTATATTAGTCATATTGAGATGCAGTTTTTAGCATATGATAGAAACTACCGAGTTCTAAGGGCATGTTATTTTAGTTTTCACCTAAAGTGTGTATGTTGGACATTACAAGAATACGAATTGTTGAAAAATTTGCCTAGGAGCCAATTTTGGGTGTCATTTTCTAGACAACTTCATCTTTTAAAATTCTGAAAATTTTGGAGTAGAGGCGGCAACACCTGAAATTTAATGTGCTTTTCCCATTTCTTTGGTCCGACCCTAGATGTGCTGATTATTTTTAAATGTGTAATGGTCTTTAATTTCGTGTGTGTGCAATCAGCTTTATTGTGTATGATTAAATTTTCTGTCGATAGTTAGTGAACATGTGAATATTATAGTGATTTTTGTTAATGATTTGAGAATTTATGCAGGGTGGTTCTGAATCGCTGTACCAGGACTTTAATTCGGCTCAAATTGCACATAGAACTTTGAAACAAGAAATGTACATACAAAGTACATATGCAGAATCACATCACGATGTTGCTGAAAGCAGTGGCGTCCAGGTACTTCAAAATGTTAAATAGAAGAAGGGGTTATTTTTTCTCCCTTTGCGGTAAGCGCTAAATTTTGAACAGCTTTTAGAGTAAACATGTTTTTATATATTGTACCATTTGGCAGTTACCGTGTGTATTCCCACAATCACTGTATAATTTGATTGCATGTATTTATACCGTAACATTCAGGTTCTCTATTCTTGTTTTATCATTATATACAGAGTGTCCCCAAAATAATGGCGCACACTTCTGGATGTAATTATTTAAATTAAAAAAACGAAGAAAGTGTGTTGAAGAAACTCTGAACTCTGATTGTTTTCGGACACACAAGCGCTGAAAGTCACGGAGGTATCGTCTCAAATGATTTCATAGTTCGACAGATGATAACGTAATTGGTACCATGTTCGCAAACCATAGTCGAAATATTAAAGCCACGTTTTTGATTAACGGTGTGCCACACAGACATTTCTTGCAACGTAAGAATTTCATTAACAAGAAATGGTTTAATAGGGCTGGCATAAAAAATCTCTTCTAAGTTGAATTCGTCAATCGCAAACATAAATTAAATAGACGTATTGGGTACAAGTTGAAGTGTGATTTGCCAAGCCTACCCAGTTTACGGCATTATTTGTCTAGATATGGCGTCATTTGTGACGATGCTGTCGTGACTTTAAACGTCTGAAGCTTCGAAACAAAGCAGATTTAGGATTTCTTCAAAGGAACTTTCTTCTTGTCTTGATGTAAATAATACATATATATATGCGTCTGCATGATACGAAAATATTGGATTATGGCAATGGTTTGCAGACAAAAAGCATATTTATTCTTCAATTGTTTTTAGTATCATAAAATCATCAAATTTGAAACGTTTTTCGAATCCTATCTATAAAATCAAATAATTTATGGGTGGTAGCTTAGCTGAATTTGTATTCGAAAACGTTTTCTAATATTAAACTTATTTTATCTTCAGTGTAAAAGTCATTATTATGACTATCGTATTAGATCTAAAGTGAGTGAATACAGCAAGAAAAGTGCTGTCAAAGAAACTAATACATAAAACGAATTTAGGCCCTATATGCAACCCATAAGACAGGGTTGTACAAGAATCAGGAAATGAATGTATCATATACTCGTGTTAGTATTATACAATGAGAAGTAATTTATTTTCTTCCATTTTTACTGGTCTCATGATACAAAACTTATAACATCTATACACTTCCGGTCGTCCATGCCTTTCCCACCCCGCTTTGATAGTCCACATTTTAGTAACAAATTTTACGAACGGTGACTGAGTTTTATTCATCCGTAAGTAAGAACATCTCTTATGACGGCGTTGATATTCAAGTAAAGAATAAAACTTGCTAACATTACGGTGATTCTTTTAAATGCAATCTGATTAGCTTTTAGCTAGGATGATTATAAAGTTAGTCAAAATTACTTGACTATATAAAAAAACATCCGCGATTAATAATATAAGATTTTGAAAGGTCGTCTTTTCTTATGTTATTTAGTACAAGGTTAGAAAAGGTTAGAGCACATACTAAATCACGTTTATTGTCTTCGATATACGGCATTTCAAGTTCCCCACTACCCACTCAAATAAATATATGAAAATAAATAAATATATTTACTTGGTTCATAAAGTAATAGGAAACTTTCTTTTTGTGAATAAATTCACACCTTCTGTACAATTTTCTATACTTTCCTCTCTCTCTCTCTCTCTCTCTCTCTCTCTCTCTCTCTCTCTCTCTCTCTCTCTCTTTATCTTCTTTTCCTTGCTTTCTTTTGATCATATGTGATCCTGCTCTTTCTACTCCTGTGTGTTCCCTCAATGTCTGAGAAGTCATTGATTCGTGTTTATGTTTGAGAAATATGTTTATATTTCTCTCTATATAGTTTTCCGGATCTTTTTTTCTTTTTAACTAAAGCAGAAAAAGTCTGTTTTCGTGGTAACCAGTGTATATTTCATTCCGTCATTTTTTTCATCTACAAGAAAGCTTCTCTTCGTTCTGCCGTTTTCTTTCTCATTATCCTATATTTTGTTTAGCTCTTAAGTCAAGAAAAAGTAGAACGGGGTGAACCCAGAGAGTTTAACGTTTACATAATAGAATAGGAGGGAATAAAATTAATATACAGGTTAACTTTAACTAGAATGGCCCAGAGAATAATACAAATCATGTTTGCAGTTACGAAGCTAAAGCGGAGTTAGGTATGCTGCATGTGTGTTTTATCCACCATTTTTAAATGACTAGTTGAATTACCTACAGCATTTGTGAACTTTTCGAACTTGAGACTGCTAGTTCGTTTCTATAAATATAACATTTTTGCACGATCTTTGGACAACTAAAATTACAGATCTTGATTTCGTACTAGTCAGAATCATTGCCAAAATGATAGTAAAATTTACACTCTGGATGAACGAAACTGACGTTTTGTGAAGGATCACGTAAGTATGAGGAATTTCAACATTTTCAAATTCCTGGTGGAAACAAAATTGTAAAAGACAGTTAATTCGTACAACATACATAGCATATAATAGTAGGCATTACCTTCAACACACGTTCCTTGAGGAGAAACTGTGGCGCAAACATGAATTTTTGCATATTGTACTTTGAAATTCAACTTTGCGCATAAAAAGGAAACTATACTGATCAGTATTGTAATTTAAGTGTTACTCAAATGTACGATGATCCATAAGAAGCAAGGAGAAGAGGCGAAGGTAGAAGGAGTATGGATAGCTGACCACTGATGAAAGATTCCAAGTTATTCAATCACCATACAAGCAGAACTACGGTCTGTTGAATTTGAATTGTATTTAAGGCTTTTAGGCAACTTTGGCTCAGGCTTGGTAATGGTAATATTAATCCCACTCCTACTAAAATAATAAACAGCTATAGTTGTCAGCCAAGCCCTAGCTAAGAGCGAAATTTGAATATTTTGACTACAATGCACCAAAACTCGTTAAAATTGTGTGGCTTTTAGTCAGGTAATGGCACTCAACATGCATAAAACGCTTGTAGTGTAAGGCTGCCAGACGTTCCGATTTAGTATTTAATCCTTTTCTACATATTTTCTACGTAAAAATTAATAGTATTGAAAAGGAAATAATAACTAAAGTTTTACTAAGAGAGAGGGTGCTTCTTGACGTCTAAAACACTACGGTGGCGGAGACTTGGCCCACCCTGGCTCCCCTACATCCATGAGTTAAACAAACTGCTTCTTACGCATTAGTTCCATTTACTAGTCGTAATGAATGATTCTGAGTGATTCTGGGTAAAATTAATCTATGGTGGTGGAGTGGCATTAACTTCCATACATTGATGATTATGTTTTTAAGGATGGGACTCGCAGTTTAAAGTAGGCTCCTAACAACTTGTGTCTCCATCCAGTATGGAACACTCAATATTGGCATAGCCGTATATAAGCACTCAATATTGGCATATTTAGATGTTGTAATTTCATTTCCCGTCAGTGTTTTAACTAAGTGAGTTGTTTAACATTAATGAGAGTTAAATTTGAAATCTACTTTATTAGGACATTTGGAATATTTAATCGTTGAAGTGTAAGACTGATTTTAAAATAAATTAAGGTGAAACAAAATGTGGAGTAAGAATATTTATTACATGTTATAACATATTTTCTATGTTAGTTCTTCGTGTGGATCACATTCACTAAATATTTGTATCTTTCTGAACGCCATCTCTGACCTTAAAATATTCGAAAAATTACGATAAATAAAAATATGTGTCATCTGATTTCGTATTATGAATTGGTTACAAGAAACAAAAAGACAATATATAGAGCTTTAGCGCAATAATTACATGTTGACAAAATTCTATCAATATTGATGTGTTTAAAAAGAATGAGAGAGAACTACTTCGTTATTATTGCCAAATGCAAATTAATAAATTAAAAATATCTGGAGTTTTGTGGTTTTGTTATTGGGGGCTTTGGTGACAATTTATCTTCGTTTTCACGGAATTGTAACAAAAAAAAATGTTTGCATTGTATTTTGATGAAAATATATGGTCATAGTACCAGTAAATTGAAAGCATGGGGATGTGAGAGGGGGATATGTCGGTATGTGTACATATGCCTTAGTGGTTTAACAATTATTTCGTAAAACACAAGTATGTATTTACATATATAGATTCAAGTTTAATATTCGAGACTTGTGTTTATATTGCAAACCAAATTAAATGAGTACTATGGAGCTAAAAATACGTTACACATTGCATGTGATACAAATAATACAAAGATTTCAAGTTACTCTGTAATCGCATCTTATTGGAGCGATAGAGCAGAAAGCTTAAAGAAAATTAAAAGTTTGTCCTGACTTGGTAAGGTTCAAGAGGCTTTACTGTCTCTTGAAGGAGAAAATGGGTAAGGTAGGTGTTAAAGAGCGAATTTTAAGTACTCGATATTAATAGTGAAAGAGCAAACATTTCTAGTATGGGATAAAGTAAATGCTGTAGAATGTCGTCGGTGCATTGATTTCATTGTAAGAATGTAAAAACAGGATGAGTCAAGAATGACATAGAATTATGAGATACTAAAATTAAATTAAAGCATTTTGCACGGTGTCATGTTCCAAGGAGTACTCACCGAATAAAATTTACACATTATTAGTAGAATAGATTGATAGATTAATACACATAGCAATCTGAACAAGATAACTGTTAATTTCACATATTCGCTGCCTCTCGATTTGGTATTTTTGGGTACCTCAACACAACACGTATGTCTAATTACAATGTTGTAGTGTACAAGACACCACATCAGATGCAAAACAATAGATATTACTTCATCTACAAGGCTTCTAAATGTTTTTTTCGGACATTCCAAACACATCTAAATTATTAATTTTCTGTTCGACTTTTAGGCAGAAAGTATTGATTTTCCAAATTAAGGATTTAGGTAGAATTCCAATCCTTTCATTCATGCTATAGAATGTTCTACTGTTCCATAATCATGTTTAACAGTTCGAAACTCGTTGTAAAATTTCGGGATTAAGTCAAAAAATTCAATTTTACTTTAAATGAGTTTGTACGACGATAATAAATCGTTACTTGTTCTAAATGGACATTAAAATTTTGTAGAACTTCTTATAGATAAAAACATTTTTTTTCGATTATTTTCTATGAATTTGAGTGTGAATTTGCACACTTAGAGCATGTACCATTAAATCTGAGAAACGATAATGTGCTCACATATCTATATTACTAAACACAGGTTATATGAAGTTAGGCTTATGGGTATCATGATATTTTATCAGAACTGTATAGCAGAAAAGTTGGACTAAATAATCA
>JAGDQP010023588.1:0-28970 GCA_022664845.1 Lepisma saccharinum | reverse complement strand
TATGGGTCATTTTTTGTTTCGGGCGTACTCTACGTTCTTCGTCTTGTGAAATTATTAAGTTGTGCGAAGTTTTGTTGAGATATGTTGAAAATTGTGAATTTTCGATATTTTGACCAACACTCGTATATATGAGTCAAATTTTTATTTCGGACGTACCCTATGTTCTTCGGCTTATCATATTAGGAAGATGTGGAAAGTTTTGTTGAGATACGTTGAAAATTGTGTATTTGCGATATTTTGACCAAACCTCGCATATATGAATCAAATTTTTTGTTTTGGGCGTACTCTATATTCTTCGTCTTGTCAAATTACTAAGTTGTGCGAAGTTTCGTTGAGATATGTTGAAAATTGTGAGTTTAGCTTATTTTGACCAATTCTCGTATATATGGTTAAAAATCGTGGTTTCGTATATAGTCTATTCCAGTTCAGAGGTTTTTGTTAGATACCCCATTATTATTATTAGGTTAGTTGGCAACATTGAACCTCCTTTAACAAGTTACAGGAAGATAAAGACAAAAATGTAATCTGATGACGTAATTCGATCAGGCACTCCGCTTGAACAGTTCGAGCGCTCGAAACCCATTCACGCTCGAAGTTGCTCGAAGTGGATTTTTGCCAGTTCTCCCACGTTTCGAGCGTGACTGCTTCGGGCTTCGGATTTCGAGCGCTCGAAATCCGCTCGTTGCACAGCTCTAATTGTAACTGAATTATCAAACTACAAGGATATAATCTATTCGTCTATATTTTTCCGCATGATTGTGCTGGTCTAAAATTACACAAAGAAGCCACGAGACACATTTTTTTAAACTAGTTGTGTTGGGTTTCATAACTGTCAAGGATGTGATTTTCTAAATATCCCCTCCCTTGAGAAATTCGTAACTACGCTACTGACGAAAATTGATGTAAGAGAAAAAGAAGAAGAAATAATTTTGCGAAAATTGTCAATATATAACGTTTAGAATTGATGTCTATTATTTTGATAATTTAACCAGTCAATACGTGGATTCGTGCAACTCTTTCTTCTAACCGTTTAACTTCGTCGAACTTTCGAATTCAGACATGATTTGATTTACAGCTTCTTGTAATTCTGACACTCAGTGAATTTTGACTTAAACATTCCGGAATTCTAATTTTCGACAATTTTGATACTACAGAATTTCGACTTTACAAAAGTCTGGAATCACAAACACTTTCGAACAAGGCCGTAACCAGCCTAAAAACTCAGGGGGGTCAACCCAAGTTTAGGGGAGACAAAGGATTATACAGTATATACACTGTGTAATGTGATAGTAAAGTTGAAACAGAGGTAACTTAAGTATAAGGGACATTGTAGCAGAAGCACAAATATTTTAGACAATAAAGTTTCTAGCTTCCTCCGATCAGACACGATTGTAGAAAAAAATGAGAAAGTTATAGAGGAACTGTAGTCGGAAGCGACTATTATTTCTGAAATCTCAAGAATACGGTATTCCTTCATTTTTACAGCGGAGGTCCGGCTTACAATATGCTAGAGGTAACTATTGATCTTGCTAGAGGGGGCTCAGCCCTCCCTGCCCCCGTCTGATTACGGGCCTGCCTGATTACGGGCCTGATTACTAATTTTCTTACGTGAGTTTAAAAAAAATACTTTTGCATTTTTCGTTTTAGGTTTACAATAGCTCGTGCTGTTCTCAAATTTTGTAACATTAAATGATCTGATTTGTGAACGTCACAGACTGATGACAATTTACACAGCGATGTAAGAGTGGGTTAAAGATACAACATTTTGTTGTTACTTGTTCAATTTGTTTTTATTGAGAATGGTTCGTGATGCCTTGAATTTTTAAAACCTTAATGTAATGAATATATTGACGCTGATGTTAAGAAAATTACAGTTACATTTTACACTTATGCATGACTAAAAATCTTTATTATTTGTGCATATTGATTTGGTATCTAAAGAACTGTGACAGTACCTAACGTGAAGTTACTACCTCGGTATTTGTCTTGTGAAACTGAGGAAAACTAAGAAAAACGCAGTGAAATACGTGTTTTCGTTTATTTTGGCTGAGGTAGGATTTTGTAGAAAACGAAATATAGCAGTGAGGGAGGCGCCAAGACCTAACGTGAAGTTACCATCCTGTTAGGACTGAGGAAAATTCCTGCAAAACCTTAGTTAATGAATTACTTGTTTAGTTTATTTATGGATGAGGCAGAAATTTGTGAAAGAGGAAGGGAAGTCGTAAGGTAGTAACAAAGGCACCTGTTGAAACCCACATCCCAACTTTTGTCTGGTGTGAGTGAGGAAAAATCTTGGAAAACTTTAGTTAATGAATTACGTGTTTTAGTTTATTTTTTGTTAGATGATATGTTGAATACAACTGTAAGACAATATTTTAGCAGTAAATTAATTACAATGTTTTTTGTTTATTTTCAGATCTCAAGATCACAGAAATAAAACCTGAAATAGGGCGGAAATAAGAAAAATAGCGTTGAAAACACTGTAAGTTAAGACACAAAACAATGATGTAATTTGTTTTCGCATTTTTTAAAAAAAGATGAGTGGTTGATAGAAACACATTTTGGTAGAATACACAGCCTAAAGGGTGGGGACTTCAAACACTAAACGCTGTAGAGAAACGTAAGTTATAATAATATAATTTGTTTATGCGTGGTTAAAATGAAGAGCATGCGGGCATGAAGTACTGTATGAAATGCATTTGTTATTGAATATGAAACCTAATCGACTAGGACTAGAAACATTTTAAAGACACTCTATTTTGTGAATTGACATTTTAAAAAAATGGTTATGCGTGATTAAAATGAAATACATGGGGGCGTGCGTACAGTATGAAGCGAATTTGTTATAGAATATGGAACCTAATCGACTAGGACTAAAACATTTTAAGGACATACTTTATTTTACGAATTACTATTTTCTAAAAAATATTTTGTTTATACATGACTAAAAAGAAAAGCATGGGCATGCTGAAACCTTTTTGGCTTTATTTGAGCTAAAATTATGAAACTTGGCATAAAGGTGTATTTTCATGAGTAGATAAAGAAAATGCAAGAATTTTTTGAAAAGTCGGCACCTCTAAAGAAATATGACCGTTTAAAAAATCATTTTGTATATCATTTAAGCTACAGAGTTGAAATTTTATATAAATGTACCTGCTGCTTAGTAGATTAACAAAATATAAAAAAATGGAGTCACCTTATTTAAAGAAATATGGCCCCGAATTGATTTCTTAAAGAATATACAGCCTAATCGGGTAGGACTAGAAACTTGAAACTTGGTACAAACATACATTAGTACAAAAGAATTACAAACATATCAGAAAATTTATCAAAAGTGGCCATCTTTAAAGAAATATAGCCGCCGAATTCTTTTTTGAAAGAATACACAGCAAAACGGGTACGACTAAAACATTAAACAATGATGGCGGGCGAAATAACCATTAATCACGTCGTTTAAGATACAAACGTGAAATTCGATATGAAAGTACTTTATACCTAGTAGATTAAGAAAATATACAAAAATCGAAAGTCGCCAAATTCAAATAAGTATAGCGGACGAAAAACATTTTCTACATCGTTTAAGATAGAAACCTGAAATTCGATATGAAGGTACCTTATGCCTAGCAGATTAAGAAAATATAGAAGAATCGGAAGTCGCCACCATTAAATAAATATGGCGGACGAAAAAATAATTTTGTATACCATTTAAGCTAAAGAGCTGCAATTTGGCATAAAGATTAATTATTATAGGTAGATGACATTAAACGGGGCAAAGTTTGTTCCGAAATTTTATTATGCTAAGCGGACATTGTGCAAGTGTAAACAAGCAAGAAAAACAAAGTTAATAAATTCCTAAAAAATTTGACTCCCCCTACCCATGGAAAATACAGATATATATGTAATGGACATGTATATTTTTCCGGTTAATATATTATAAAGTACGTGACAGTTGATGTATGATAAACCAGTTATTATTTTACTGCTAAGTACTAAAAATTATTGATCATATTGTAATGTTATTGTAGAGTTAATATAGTTTTATTATTATTTTTAAAGATTCAAACTTATTGCCAGTGAAGTTTGACATTGAAACTAATAACGACTGCCATCATTTAGAGAAAAAGACAATTTAACGGAACCTGTTGTTGGTGCAGAAACAGAAGGTGAATTTGTTACACTGGATAATGTTGTTGGTGTTTGCTGGTTTGGAAGCTGAATTGATTAGGGTAAATGCTATTTTTGCTGATGTTTCTGTATATTAAATGAACAAACTGAGGCTCTGACAAGTATTAGAAATTAATTAGTGTCTGATATGGTGCGAAAGAAAATTGTGTGCCCTCTTTGTTGTACAAGTGCCATAAATGTTAGAAAAACACTTGTAATACACTTTTTAATTTTTGAAAGCAAGGCAGAATTTGCAGTCATGAATATTTTAGAAATTGTAGCACAAGATTTTCCTTTTTGTAGAAAGAGTGGGGAAAGATAATATATAATTTTAAAATACAATACAAAAGAAAGCTTGTTGAAAGGTTTTACGCTACCTGAGTAAAAGTGGAGCAGAAAAGATGTGGTTTTTAAAAAGACATAATATTTAGTTTTTAAGAATCACTGCCTAAACATTTGTAGTTAGGAAGAACATAGTATTTTATTTTTAGATAGTTAACTACTCATTTATATTGACCGAAAAATGTGATATTGGCTTTACCTTATTAAAAGGCAATGACAAACTACTATTAGTTTACCTTGTAGTAATAATTTGTTCCTCAACACACAGTAGTACGTTACGTAAGAAATCAGTTTTACATAACACTACTACTTATGGAAATGAAATATTATTCGTATTTGACTTTAAAAAAATAATATTGATGACTTGCAGAAACATTATTTTGTTTTACATAACACTAGTTCATATTGAAATACAATATTATTAGTAGTTGACATCTTAAAAATTTTATTGACCGTTTGCAGAAATATTATTTTGATTTAAATATTTTGTTTTACATAACACTACTGCATGTTGAAATGAAATATTATTACTAGACGACTTTTTTAAAAACTATTGATCGTTTGCAGAAATATGTTTTTGATTAAAAATATTTAAGGTATAACAAACATTTGTTGTTAGTTGCGCATGGAATACGGGGGTGAGAACATCATTTTAAGCATGTTGTTGTTTCTTTTATATTTTAGACAAACATGAATCCAATTGATAACATCTTGTCCCAGTGGTTACATGGACAAATGCGGCGAGATATGCTATTTTTGGGATGTGGCGAGATATCTGCTATGAGTATAGTTGCGGGTTTCACTCTACAGAACTTGTAAGTACAGAATTTCGTTTCTACCAAACATATATGTTTATGGATCGAGTAGAAGAGTGTATTGCATTATGTGAATCGGTGTTGTATGATGTACTGAAGTTGTTTGATTCAGCTCCATGGAAATTTGAAGCGTTAATTCAACAATTGCAAGATTGATTTCATGAATTATGGTATCAACGCCAAATTGATTTAGATAGATTAGATGCTGCTCCTTTACTTAAATTATTTGGTTATGTGTGTGCTCAACAACTAGAAAGCATGCTTCCCTTTCCAGTTGTACAGAATGCTTATATAAATATTCATAATGGAAACATTAGGTAGTATCAGCAACATGAACAATTAGGAAGTTAAAGGCAGTCTGTAATTGCGCCACTAAATGATTGTCAATTTCATTATTGACAGGGTAGTACGAATATTTGCAATAGTAAAATGGTAACTCATTCATATAAATTTGATAACATTTTACCGCGAGCCCCAATAACGGAACTTGATAAAAAGGGTAGTGAAAATATTTGATTTTCCTACTATAACTTCCCCATCCCCTCCAATGGAAGAAGAAAGCACTAGTTCTATGACTAGTACAATAAATACAGCAGTAGATGTTACAGGAAGTAGATGCCAGAAGAAATAAAAAACTGTTACCCTTACCTACTCCACCAATGGAAACTGAAGAAAATGGTAATGAACCATTACCTGACTTACTTGGTGGTGTTAGTCCAACACTGAGTACTATGCTTCCTACAACTATTGTGCCTGTTTCAGTTTGTGGTAATGCTAATCAAAATAATAATGTTATTGCACCAAGGGATTCAAACTGTGATCTGATGCCTCTAGTTTATAATACGATGTATTGAATCGTTCAAGGAGACAAGTAGGGCCATCTGAGGAAAATAGAATTGAAGATTTTAATAATGTGTACCTTTGTACTTCACCTTCAGCAGAGGAGTTGTGTATGTCATTAAATCTAAAACAAAGTATACATTCAAAGAGGAATTCTGACCGGACACAACCACCTACAGCTACAGCTTACGATGAACAACGTAACTTGTTGTTCAACAACAACGTAACAACTTGTTGAAGCCGGCTCGTCAAGTAAGTAAGCTGAAAAAGTTAAGTAAAAAGAATGGTGTTGCAGGTTCTGTTTGGAAACCGTGGAAGCCTATACAAACTATGAGTGGAAGTGGAAATGAACCGTCAGAGGATTTTACTATTGTATCCAGCATCCAGAGAAAATTCCCGCATTTTGGTCTTCAAGGCAGAGAAATAGTGTTGGGAGACGCTAATCAAGTACCGATTGTCGACCCTGAAGAATATGTAAATACATTTTTGGAGTTTGCCACAAAACACATTCTAGCAGGAATTCCCGAAAATGCATATCCTGGATCAACGATCGATAGTAAAAATTCCACCATCGACATGCCACTTTTTATATACTGGTGACTTAGAAATTAACTTACTCCTGAAGTACTTTTAGAAAGGCTAGAAAATGTTCTCAATTCCAACGAGAGTTGAATTGATGGGGAATTGAAATTTAAGGTCCATTGGATTGACCCCGATTTGGCCAGGGAGGAGGTGGAGCACTTAATAAGCGTGCAAATAAGTTAGTGGATAAGGGGTTGTTTCTTTTGGCTGGCACAATAAAATCTCCAAATAGTATTTATTGTCTTCCCCAAAGTTCGATATTAGCCCAGGTAAAAGCAGACCAAAACTATTCGTTCGTAACAGATTTGCAAAATACGGACGGCACTTTAAATATGTGGATTGATAGAGCCAAAAACCTGTATGGTAAAGCAAGTGTTGATATTGAAAGAATTGGAGGCTGTACGAACAGAGTATTACATATGTTCCAACAACAATTATTGCCTGATTACCAAATTGTGGTCTGAGAAAAAACGGAACGAGAAATGATCACAGTGTATAGTAGTACTGCTGCGCCACCTCAGTTTATTGACTTTCAGAATAACCACTACAGTGTAATTCCATCTGTTTGGAAATACTTAATAGTAGGATATTGTACATATTGTTTACAAGGGTACAATAATCCAAGATTTCATAAGTTCGAATATAAATGTTCGTACTGTCAAGGGTACCGTGGCATTACACAAGAACAAAAAGGTCGATTTCCGTGTGATGATTGTCAGAATATTTCCTTCATTTGAATGTTTGGTGAATCATAGAGTTCCATCAAAGGAAAGTAGTAGATCTTTGTCAAGATGTGCACAAATTAGGAACTTATCACAGGCTTGTAAATTTGCGTCGTCATCGCCGAAAACAAAAGCATGTTTGTGGAGAAATATACTGTTCCTTGTATGAAAGATTTTCATTACCTGGCCATGACTGCTATGTACAAATACTAAAGAAACAACAGTATGACAGATATCTTGTGAGCTTATTTGAAACTCAAGTATTAGACGCTAATGAAAATGGGGAGAGGAAACATAAAGTGAACTTTGTTTGTGGATCTCAACGGTGCAGTCAATGTTCGAATAAAAAATACAGAGATTCCGTGTGATAATAGTGACGATCAAAACAATGGTGATAGTAGGGATTTTATTTTCAAGACGATGGGAGAGTTTATAAAGCATGTATTAATTGCAAGGCCTAAATATGAGAAAGTAGTGTGTCTTTCACACAACGGATCTGGTTTTGACATGATACTGGCTGCAAGAAACTTGATTGAAGACCAATCACACGGCAAAAATTTAAACCATTAATGGCATGGCATGATGGGTGTAAGAAGGATCCCAACTATAAATTTAACATGCAAAAAGAACTGATTAGTTACTGCAAGAACAACGTATTATTGTTAACACAGGCAGTTGTGAAATTTTCGAATACTATTGAAGAATGAACAGAAGGAATAAAGTGTTTTCCAAGTAGCCCTACTATTCCCAGTTTGGCTATCCGTGTGTTTCGGGCATTATCTTTGCAAGAAAATAGCATAGCCGTCTTGCCCCTTTGGGATTCCAGCACCGAGACAAGCAAAGTAAATAGGCTTTGCAATGGTTAGAGTATTTAGCACATACTGCTGCTAAAAAATTAAACATAGTGCTAATGGAAGAGAAAAACGTAGGCTCCTACAAAATAGATGGATATTATATAGATGAAGAGACAGGAGAAGTAACTATTGCAGAATTCAATGGATGTTTTTTCTACGGACATCCACAGTGTTTCCTAGCCTCCGCTATACTGCATTAGATGGTGGAGAAAGTCTTGTACAATGGTATGATCGTACCGTGAAAAGCGCAGAATATATACGCAGTTTGAAAAACACAACCGTCATCGATATATGGGAATGCCAATGGGATAAAGAAGTGAAGCAAAACAAGGACATACAACAGTTTATTAAGACGAAATGCGCAAATCTCTATGATGGACTAATTCCAAAGCAAGCCTTTAAAGGAGGAAGGATATAATACTTCTGTAATTTGAATAAATGCAGTGAAAATGAGCAAATAAAATACATGGACATAACTAGTTTGCACCCATGAATAATGGCACGATAAACATTGCCCATAAAAATAACACACATGCAAAAAAGAATCTCCAAAACTGGAATATGTGTACAGACTTGGAGATTGGACTATACTTCCACCAACCAATTGGAAACTTCCAGCATTACCTTTTTCCTGTAATTCAAAATTACTCTTTGGTCTATGCAGATCATGTATGGAGGAAATCAATAATAATGACTTCCACCATACAGAAATCGAAGGGAATTCAGGGTAACTTTTGCACACATCAAAACTTCATGGAAGTATTAAACGTGGATATCAAGTGAAGGAACTTCGTGAAGTCTGGGAATTTAAAATGATATCAGGATTATTTCAAATGTACGTGGGAAGTTTCCTCACAATGAAGCAGGAAGCCAGTGGATTTCCTGCCGAGTGTAAAACAGAAGAACAAAAACAACAGTACATACAAGACTATCAAGAACACGAAAACATTCAAATGAAGTATGACAACATTGAAAAACCGGGGCTGCGTTACTTTGCTAAATAGTTTTTAAATACCCTCTATCGCAAGTTGGGACAGCGCACAGGCTTACCAGAATCTTACATTGTTGAAGATAGTGCATCATTTTTTAACATTAAGCTTAATCAAAATTATGAAGTTTCGACAGTAATACCAGTACGACTAAAAAGTTTATTTGTAACCTATAAAGACAAGGAAAAGGAAAACAAACCATTGTCACTTTCGAATGTTTGTTTTGCAGCGTTCATTACATCATGGACTCGACTACGGTTGTATGAACTGATGGACACTGTAGGGTACGATAAACTCTTGTATGTGGATACCGATAGAATTATGTATATCCACAACAACAACGAGAAGTCGCCCCTGGAAACTGGAATGTACCTTGGCGAATTAACCAATGAAATGCCTGATGGCTGGTACATGAATTTGTTTATTGGTCTAGAGCCAAAGAATTATGCCTATCGCATACCGGATATTTTGAAAATTAGAGGCATCACCCTAAAGTACTTAAATAAAAAGGAAATTACCCTTGACAATTTCTATTACTTAATCACAGAAAATACACAAAGAAAATTATTTTTCTCCTAATAATATTCCGAGAAAACCAAGATTTATGATTGTGTCTAAACGTGAAACTAAGACCCATCGAAGAAATTACAATCACCGACTACAAAACTTTACCCTAAGGTTACAGACATTAAGAAAATATAGTAGTGCAACTTGCCAATGTAAAAAAAATGTGTATTCCTACTGCTCATTTCAATTCAAGATGTTGCCGTTTCAACACCCATGCACAATCGTGGTCAGTGGCCCTTCGAAATCAGGAAAAACTACATTAATTAATTAGCTGTTACCATTTAAAGATTATATGTTTAGTACTAATTTCAAGGAAATCGTTTGGTGCTATGGAACTGTTGTTCTATACCTTAGTGTTGAAAATGTTAGACTTTATCAAGGTATTCCGCATATGGAAACATGAAATTCAACAGAATTCATTGATTACTTTAGACGATTTAATGTCTGAAACAAACGCGGATACGTATCCTGTTCACGAAATTCAGCCGTCATAAATGTTTTAGTGTGATCTTCATTGTTCAAAATTTATTACCAATTGGCAAACATTCCCGTAACATTTCATTAAATAGTCATTATCTTAGGGTTTTAAGAATACACGTGATCAACTACAAATCGAGTACCTAGCAAGACAAATTTCTCCACGTGATACTAAGGGACTGGTAGCCGTATTTGAACAAGCAACAGTAAATACACATAGTTATCTTCTATTTGATTTAACTCAAAATTTTACTGAGGCAATACGAATTCGTACAAATATTTTTCCTGATGAACCCATGCATATCTATGTGCATTTAAAAGACCAGCATAATGACTTAAAGTCCAGTTGACGTTAGGATGTTGAACTTAAAGCATTACAAAAATGAGCTCCGTGCTCTTTGTAGATGCAAAAGAAGCAACAAAAATTATTGATACAAAATGATTGATCAGGAGGTGTTATTCGAACAATTGCCCAAGTAGCAGAAAATACCATAAATGGGAACATTCCGTTGAATCCACATCACAAAGCAAAATTACGTCGACATAAAAGGACGTTGCGTGCGTTTTCTCTTGCAAAGTCCAGAATTAAACGTATCCGCAAGTTATTTTTACAAAAAGGAGGACAATTTTTTCGTTTATTGCTGGCACCAATATTAAGTGCAGTGGCCGGAAGTATTTTCAATCGATAACATGGCGACGTCTCAATTTCAAAAAATGATTTTAGTATAGGAGCAAGCAACAGCACAATTTGCATCATCAGTAAAATCCCAGGAATCACATCAAACCCGCTTAGATCAAGAAATTCAAAATGTATTAGCACGTACGGATACAACTCCACAAGACAATGGAAATTGTAGCAACAGGCATTGCATAGGTACTTGGGTGAGAATCCACCAATAAATCAACCCATTTCACTATCTCTCGTGGAATCAGATGTCAAAAAGTATTTCTACAAATCCATTATTTCAGCTCATTTTAGATTCTGTTCCTCAAACTCTTAGTCGAAAAAAGGAGTCTTGTTAAGCAAACTGGCAAGAAAATGTAGTCTATAGGAATACTTGAACTGTTTTGCGGCCCATAATTTCAATTATACAGCATGTAAAATATTCATGACTAAATTAGTTGCAACTTTATGCTGGGGTCCATAAAAAGCTTTCCCTCGCTTACAAGACGGACGAAGCCAATGAATTGCAGAGAAAACTAAATTGTAACAAGAGAACAATGGCTATTCGGGAGTAAAGGTGGCCGTTGAGTGTGGTATGAACACCTTGTTTTAGTATAATTTGTGATGAGTGCTTTTTACAATATTCCATTGACTCCTGGCTTAAGCAAGGAAATTATTTTGCATGGTGATTGTATTAACAACTTTCTTGATTTGTGAACAAATGTATTAGAAAATTTAGTAAATTTCACTTTGCTCTTATCAATATACAGCATAAGTTTTTTACTATATATAAAAATAATATTAAAATTGGAATATACGGACAAAATTTGGTTATTTTGCTGGTAAAAAATACATTGTGTTTATAAACTTGCACTAACAAAATAATTTCACTCCTTTTAAATTCGAATATACACCAGGCTTGGTATTTATATAGGAATATAACATAAAGACAAATTATATTAAATATTTTTTCTGTACAATAAAATTGGTATTATAATAAAAATAATTAATAAGTATTCTAATTTGTATTTTATTTTGAAAACCTATTCACAATTTTTCTTTGCAAAATAATATTTTACATAACTATTAAATAAAAAAATACAAGAATAAGTTTTTAGTTTTATCTTGACAGAGGAAAGTTTGTTACGAAAATATCTTTTGTAAAACAAAAACTAAATACTTTTTCTTAAAAAACTTTTTGTGGAATTTTTTATTAATTTTTTTATAAACAAAACTAAATTTTTCTTAGAAAACATTTTTGTTACAAAAATATTTTATAAAATAAAAAATATATATTTTTCTTAATGTAATTTCCTTGCTTAAGTCTACACACTTATGGCTAGAGTCGATGGAATATTGTAAAACTTACTTATCACAAATTATACTAAAACAAGGTGTTTATGCCACACTCAATATCCACCTTTACTCGCAAATCCATTGTTCCCTTGTTACAATTTAGTTCTATCTGCAATTTATTGGCTTCGTTAGTGTTTGTGGTCTTGTGAGCGAGGGCAAGCTTTTTATGAACCCCAGCATACCATATCTAACTCAAATATGCCTTTTGACTATACTCCTTAAGCAGTTTATATTTTATTCATACTAGTCGCCAAGTTGGTTTTGAAAATGCGTATGTCTATAAAAAATAGGTAATATTATCAGCCGACAAGCAGTTGCAGAGTATTCTAACAATAAAATTATAAACGCAAGTTGCAGCTAATTTAGTCATGAATATTTCACATGCTGTATAAATGAAATTATGGACCCCAAAACAGTTCAAATGTTCCTATAGACCACATTTTTTTGCCAGTTTGCTTTTCAAGTACCTTCAGTCTTATTTACCAATGCAGCTGGAAAACATTTTACACGCCATTATTTTGTTTTGGCATTGACACCATGTTGGTTGTAACAAATCCCATATCTTCTACAAACACTACAGGGTCGAATAATATATAATAGACGCATTCAAAGTTTTGTGGCGCCAGACGAGTTCCGTTACAGTGGATGCCCTGTGTAATTTCTGCTTTACCGGCCCGAACAGCCATATTATGAAAGCGATAGAAGTTCTGCGAGTTTCTCAATTTTGAGACCAAAATTGTAAAATTCAAACCGCCATAGTGCAATGAAAACCACGCACAGGAAAGCAAACAATGTTCTTCGTCCTATCTACTTAAAATACATGCTATAAACACTTCATGTTGTCGCAGCAAAGCGTGAAATACAGACATTTTTAAATTAATTAACCTTAATGTACACCTGTGTAAGTTTCTTCCCGAGAAAATTTAAGCAAGCTCTCTCTAATACGACTATTTTCAAATGTCAATAATAGCGCAAAAATGATGTTCTAATGTCTGTTTGACCAAATACGAGCTCTTAATTAGGCTGTTAAAAGTATTTTTACTTAAACAAACTCCAACTTACGAGGTGGCGTATTCACTTTTTGACTCTATAAATTCCCCTATTAATTCTTTTCTACCTGAATTACATGCTAAAATGTCCCTTTCATAGCTAAGTATGACTCTTTGAAGTAACAAAAGCACAAACTACTCTTGAAACATGGGTCGAAAGACGTCTCACACACGTTTCGTATGTTTTATTTAGTCATTCTAAACAGCAAACATTTAATATTAAGGCAAATTCTACTTAAATTAGCATTTGTATGACTTATTTACCCATTTACCGAAATACCATTCGAAGGTAACAAATTCCATACTTTGTACAAACACAACAGGGGCTGAATAATATATAATAGACGCATTCACTAAATGTCCTGATGCCAGACGAGTTTAGTTACAGTGGAAACCCTGTGTAATTTTTGCTTCTCAATTTAAACTGCCATATTACGGAAGCGAGAAAAGTTTTGCGAGTTTCTAAATTCTGGTACCAAAAGGGCAAAATCTCAACCACCATAGTTCAATGTTCTTTAAATGTAATTTTAATATTCGATCGACTCTTATACAACCAATATTGGGGCATACTCCTAGCATACAAAAGAAAAAATATAATACATTCATAACTTCTAAATTATAAGAGTTGGTTATTAAAGTACAATTTGAGGAAATAGTGTGGAATTTCACATTTCAATTCTCCTCCCGCACCATGTCCGGTCTGTAACCTATAAAATAGCGCTAAGAGAATGTACCAAATGTATACTTGTCGTCAAAGAGAAAAAAATATTATTTTTGAGTGTAAATGCTTACATGAGTTCTGCGAGTCTCGTGAATATAGTAATTATTACAATTACCTCGCTTTCCTGCAGAATGACGAATATATGGACAGTTAGACACATTCAAAATTTGCAAATTTGGCTAGAGACGAGTGCAGACTAAGGTGGAAGCAAACATCCATATTATGAAAGCATTACCAACCCAAATAACATATAATTTGCGAGTTTCATAGTTCTGGGACCAAAAGAGCAAAATTTGAAACGCTATATTTTAAAAGTGACAATATGTAGAGAAAAGAAAATGGCACGTTCGACATCACCGACCCAAATAACATATAGTTTGCAAGTTTCTCAATTCTGCGTCTAAAATTCGAAAATACGACAAATTCCAACCGCTATATCTTGAAAGCGACAATTAATACAGAGAAGCAAATTTCATATTCTGCATCACCGACCCGAATAACATACAATCTGCGAGTTTGTCGATTCTGCGTCTAAAATTTTAAAAAATGAGAAAATTCGAACCGCCATATCTTGGAAACGACAACAGGTAGAGAGAAGCAAATTTCACATTCTGCATCACCGACCCAAATAACATATAATCTGCGAGTTTCTCAATTCTGCGTCTAAAATTCGACAAAATTCAGACCGCCATATCTTGGAAGCAATAATAGGTAGAAACAAGTGGTTTTCAAATTCAGCATTACCGTGTACAGAATAACATATATTGAGGTTTTCATAGTTATTGGCCCAAAAGAGCAAAATTCGAAAAATTCGAACCGCCATATTTCGAAAACGGCAACAGGTAGAAACATGCAGTTTTCATATTTAACATTCCCGTGAATAAAATAATTGCGTTATAAGTTTCATTATTCTACGATCAGGGGGACGAAGTTAGCAAACTGACTTCATATTTGACATTAGCACACCAAAATTCTTGTCACTGTGAAAACAGAATCTCAATATGTCTCGCCCGTTTACGATCCATGCACGGTTAAATATTTGACCTTTGACTAGGATGTAGAGTGTGGTATAGAAACTGACTTCAGATTTATGCTATAATCTCTAGCCTAAAGGACATGTAATCTCTGCTATGTTAAATAAATCTTCGTACCCTTTCATGCTACTGTGCACTGCTGTACTATGTGGGGTTAGCTAGCATATATTCCTGTGTATTTGTGTAAATTTTGCTATCATGCACTGGTGTACTATGTGGTATAGAAACTGTTGTAATTTTTAGGTGTGAGTGGAAATACGGGTTGCAAAAAGAGCTGTGCTGTGTTGGAATTTCTGCTATGTTAAATAGTGGTTGAAAAAAGACCTCTCTGCTATGCTAAATAAAACTGAAAATGGTTCGTAGCCTTTTATGAAATTTAATACAACAAATGCGACACGGCGGCTTGTTGGAAGGCGTCCATGTTATTTGGGTTATGTTAAATACTGTGTACTTCCTGGGAGTGGGTGGGGACGACTGTGCTGTGCTGGAAACTAACTTTAAATCTCTGCTATGTTAAATAGGTACTGGAAAAAGAGCTTCGTACCCTCTCTGCTATGCTAAATAGGGCTGGAAATGGTTCGTAGCCTTTTAGAAATCTCTGCTATGTTAAATAGGGGGTCGTACCCTCTGCTATCGTTCGTTGGTATGAGGTGTAGGTAATCTCTGCTATGCTAAATAAGGGTTGCAAAAAGAGCTTCGTACCCTCTGTTATCGTGTAATCTCTGCTATGGTGCTGTGCAGGGAATGAAAAAGAGTTTCATACCCTTTCATAGCCCTGGAGCACGTAACTAGCCTATATTTATGTGTAATCTCTGCTATGTTAAATAGTGAATGAAAAAAGGTGCCGTAGCCTTGTGTGTGCTATGTTAAGTAGTGTATTTTAGGGTTAAAAAAGAGCTTCGTACCCTTTTATGAAATCTCTGCTATTGTGCACTGGTGTATTGTGTGGGGTAATCTCTGCTATGTTAAATAGGGGTTGGGAAAATGTGTAGACCGTAGCCTCTGTATTATTTATTAGGGTTGAAAAAAGCTTCGTACCCTTTTATGGAATCTTGCTATGGTAGGTTATTCGTTGCCTCTGTGCTGTACTGAAAACTGGACGCCGTGTAACCTCTGTGCTGTGTTAAATAGAAGTTAAAAAATACCATACTCTTTTATT
Source organism: Lepisma saccharinum (assembly GCA_022664845.1). Taxonomy (NCBI): domain Eukaryota; kingdom Metazoa; phylum Arthropoda; class Insecta; order Zygentoma; family Lepismatidae; genus Lepisma; species Lepisma saccharinum. Next base: position 12,635 of record JAGDQP010023588.1, on the reverse strand, counting down.
AAATATAAGGGTTAAAAAAGGGGGTCATACTCTTTTACAAAATAATACTACTTTTACGGCTAAAAACAGGGGTCATAAAAGAGAATAAAAAGTAACTAAATCTGGTTACAACCGTTGAGCCAAAGTTGCCTAAAACCAGGACCAAGTGCTCCCACCCTACTGATATGTTAGAAAACCAACCTGTAAAAGAATCCCTAAAGGCATGCGTACGCGAAGCAGGATAAGCTTTAAAGACAAAAGCGGAAACAAAAATAAATAGTTGCTTACTGGTAGCGGTAGACGAAACGCACACAAACGAAGAGCTCCTGCACGTAAAACTTTGGTAAACTTTATTTTTATATGGGCCACTCTAGTAACTTTGGACGTCTCCCCTTGACGATTCGCCTTTAGCTGTTAGGTGTTAAAATCCACAACCATGCCCCTACCGGGACTCGAACCCGAGACCTTCGAGCCGATGGCCTACCGCCGCAGACCGCTCGGCTACCCGGTGCTCCTGCACGTGCTGGACAACCAGCAAAATTCGTAAACATACAAGTTCTAGACCGAGAGATATTTTTAATCATCATCATGTCGTTTCTTAGACCAGCTAGTAAAGAGTGCTGTACCAATCAATTGTATTTGGTATCTGTACCTATGATACAAACTACTATAGAATCCTCACGTATGGTCGACCATCGACCTATTTCAACACTCACACCCGAAGGACCCATTGAATTTGTTATTCCTGGAGATACTTCAGAATATATTCATCCTTCGCACTTTTACCTCTATGTCAAGTGTAAAGTACTAAGAAGAAATGGGGATAATTTACAAGTAGCTGCAGAAGGACCACCACCCGTTGCAGCTGATATTGTTGGACCTGTGAATAATTTCCTACATTCCATGTTTGCACAAGTAGATGTTTACTTGAATGATAAAATCATTTCGTCTTCGAATGAACCTATCCCTACCGTCCTATCAAACAGGTCTCAACTACGGGGAAGAGTCTACCAATACTCATTTGAAAACGGCTTTATGGTATAAGGATACAGCGGGACAGTTTAATACGCTAACTAATGTCAATGTTGGATTTCAAAAACGTAGTGTAATGATTGCTAGTAGTGCATCTATTGAAATGTTAGGTCGTCTTTTCACTGATATTACAATGCTTGATCGTATTTTTTCGAATAAAATTAACATGCGAGTCAAGCTCAGTCGTAGTAAAGATGCATTCTGTCTTATGGCAGCACAAAAATCTGAATTCAGAGTTCATTCGGAAGAAGTCATACTGTATGCACGTCATATGGAAATATCTGGTGACGTGTCTCTTCAATTAAATCTATATATGCTTCAGGATACTGCTAAACTTCCAATGACACGTGTAGAAACATGTGTTCATACCATACCTCAAAATATATCTACTTTCAATTTGGATAATTTCTTTTAGGAAAAGTATCTAAAGGTAAATTGAAAACAATTTGTATATTCCAAGTTATCATACTTTGATTTCCGGTACTGGCATATTTGATCAAAATGCAGGGCATACCATTTCACGTGAAGAATATTCCAATGGCTATACGCTGTATCCTTTTATTTTGTCGCCTACTAATACATTAGACGATTCTACATGGGATCAAAGATTATATACTCTTTACAGGGATGTCGTCAAGGATTCACTTGTTAATATTAAAATGGGGTTCAGTGCACGTCTTCTACAATCCATTACTTGTGTGGTTTATGCACAATTTGATTCATTAATTCAGATTGATAAAGACCGAAACGTTTATACGGATAATATGGTATAATTCATCAATTTGGCGTTGAGTACCATAAATTTTATGTCATTATTTAAGTAAATTAGTTGGCACTCTGTCTCAATACATGTATATAAGGTGAAAGTAAGTTCCTGTTTACATCAGTGTAATAACGACAGTATGAGGACAATCATCCACTTTTTGCCTTTTGATCAAGCCGGTGACGATGACCTTATCGTCAAGGAGTTTTGCCGTTGTCAATCCTGATCTCAATACCGCATATACTTGGATTTTTAAACAACTCTTTAACAGTGAAGATTTACCGCTAACACTTCAAGTGGATAACGAGTACTTGTCCACAAACATCTATGGATTACAATGGTCAGAAGGCGATGTAGCATAGAAATATTTGCAACAAGTCCTTGTAAACTCTACAAAACATATTGATGTTCTCTACGTCCACGGCCGCCGCAGACAACAGTTTTTGGAACGACACCTGGGACGAAATGTGTTAAATCTAGAACATTTGAACTGTTAGAAATCAACTAAAGTACTTTTTCTGCAAGTCATTGTGGACATTACCAACATCAGTTGCATACGTTCCGATGTGCATTTTATGAAGTTCAGTGTTACAGTAAGTTTCTAACCTATCATGATTTGTCACGATATGTAAGTCATGAACAAAAAAGCATACATAATCCCAGCCCTATTACTCCAAGTTCCAGTGTACTTGAACATGATGATGTGGACTGTAATTCCACGTGAATATGTGGAGCGATGAAATTTTAAGTGTTGTGTTGCATGACTGCATCTTAAGCTCCATATTGACTGGCATATATACTGACTTCCATATTGACTTACACGTAACAGTGAAGGCACCAGCTGCAATAATTATTAATTTGAGTCCGTCTTATCAGCAAGGAACACATTGGACATGTATCTACATTAATAAATATCGTCGAGTCTTTTATTTCGATGGTTTTGGCCGCAATCCACCAAAACTAATAGTACAATTTCTTCAACGCAATTCTTCAATCTATCATGTAAATAAAGTTGAATACCAAGCTGACAACTCCGTTTTGTGTGGTTTATTCTGAATCATATATATTTATTATAAAGCTAGAAATGTAAATATATTTTCAAAATTTTCAAAAATCAACTTACAACGAGATGATCAGCTTGTACTGAACTTGGTCAAGAAAATATTGAAAGTAAACAAAAAATGTAAATAGCTTTTTTAATATTTATCATATGTAACTCGATTACTTTTTTATCAAACGAAAATTGTATAACTCATGAAGTAGATTAGTTTAAATGTAATAAATACCTTTTACCTCTCAATTGTTAGGATTTCATTTCATGAAATAAAAACATACACATTCTGGTACAATAGATTTATTATCTTTCTAAGTTCATTGTGGGTGAATATTTCGTCAAGGACTTTTAATGTTTGAAGTTTTAGCCAGTATTGTAATTGTATGCAATTCCGCAAAACACATGTATACTCTTTCACTGGTTCATGATAAGTAGATTTTAAAATGTTCGGTTTGAAATTTAGTGTACGTAACGTCGGACATCCTTGGTCTTCTAAATTAAAAATATTTTTCAATTGAAATAGTTTTTGCAACAACAGCATCTTTTCATAACCCTTACAATAAAAGATGGATCCCATATCACATAGTTGCAACATAATGTGGCGAATGTGGGATATAGTATATACATTCGGCGTATTCCACTCTAACCCATGCAAATGATGTGTGACCCAATCCACTTTAACACCATTGCAAGTCTTATTTTGTATCTATTCTCTTGTTTAGCTTTGTAAGTTCCTACTTTACATTATCTATGCCTATTTCAAATTCTAATCTTTTTCCCATTACCTAATCTATACTACTTTTAACTTCCTTTAACCCACTGATCTATATGTTCCCTAGTATTATTAACTGAATAGTTTCTAGAAAACAACATAAAATTTACATATTCATTCCTCCGTTCATACTCTCATTCATTCTGTTCGCGGTTCCAAGCCGGTCGAGTTGATTTAGGCCCCCGGGCTGCTGTATTTCTGCTCCAGATCCATGGATCGGGGCTGGTTCCGGGAACTCCTCCCCTTCTCTCTTCCAAACTCACCGCGTCCTCACACCACACGCATTTTTTAACTTTCACTCGCAACATTGTATTTCTTCCGCTGTTTTTAAGTTCTTGCCATCCAGAGTTGGAGCGCTGTCCTAACTGAGGGTCGGCAGCAACTCTGGGGGAGATCAAAAGGTTTTATTTTCGATCACACATACAGCACCGCGAGAGCTCTGTTATTGTTAGTTTTTGGTGTTTCTGTCTTCTAGCGAATGGGTACGCGATTGCCATGACCGTGGAGAAGATCTAAAAACCACAAAGTTCGCATGACATCGTTCAACCATCACTTTAGACTGAATTATCGCTCCTACACTCACACCCGCCATGCATGCATAATTCCTGATTCATCACCGACGAATGCACAATCGACCGACCGAACGAACTAGCGGACGAACAGATGGTTACACGGACACACGGAATATAGTCTATAAACATTTGTTTGAGTTTGTTGCTAAATAGTTTAATTCGTAGAATTATTTATTGTTTCGGTTTTATTGCCTATTAATATATATCATTTTACATATATGCGTAATCTTTGCCGCGAGTAGATCCAGAGAGTTCCTCGTTTCGTTATTTCCATTATGTTTTGTACTGTTGTATCTTGTAATTCTAGTCTTAAATAAACTATTTGTTGTATAATTGTTCCTTCGTTATTTACTTGGTTTTCCGGGCACTCGAGGACGACATGTCCCGGGGTTGACTCATGCCGCACACGCACATCGTGGAGTCAACTCGTTCTAATTCGTATAATTTGCTTCGGTAAGGCCCATGACCACTTAAAAAATGTACAGAGTCTCTGTTCGGGTTCCATCCACTCCATTGCAGTCGGTTGTGTATATTTTCTACTATTCCATAATCTTCTAGATTTTCTACTTCCTTCCCAGAAGTCTTGCCATTTAGATATAATAATTTCTTCTATTTCCTCCTCATTGTTTGGCAAGGTTCCTAAGATTTCCGTAGCTCGTATTATATTATTTTTCTTCATCCAATACAAAGCAGCAGACTTGATGGCCTCCAAATGCAGAGGCACTATTCCTAATATTATGTTTAATGCCACCCCAGGTGTAGTTCGATATGCGCCGGACATTCTTATTAATACAGATCTTTGCGCGCTATTCAGCTTATCTGCCAACCTGTGTGCCCACACACTAGATCCGTAAGGGCCAATTGAATCGATAATTTGGTTATGGTACAATTTGATACATTTAATAGGCATCCCGAATCTTGTAGTTATTTTATTGCCAAATTTGATTATTTTATTTTTCGTAGCTTCTATATGCTCAATAAAGTTTAGTTTTTCACCTAGGATGATCACTAGATATTTACAGCCCGTTGCTGACATCTGTCGAACTATGAGAGGGGTCTTAGCTTCAGCGCAGCGTGCAGCAGGATATCCTCGGAAGCGTTCGACAGAACCTGACGATGACGTCACTCGCAGGAGAAGCACTAAGGCAGCACGATATACAGCGTAATGAAACCTGTACTTCACATAATTTCTTTTTGTAATTAATGGACAATTTACTCATATACTTTTTCTCAAGGCCTATAATTCCAGGCTCTAAATACGAGGGCAAGTCAAGAAAGACTTGGACTGATTTTTTTTTCTAGGTAATTTATTATTACTCAGCAACAGGCACATGATCCTTTTCAAAGTAGTCCCCGCCCACTTGAATGCACTTTTTCATTCGAGTCTTCCAGTCCTCAAACACGTGTCGCAGGCCATTCTTTGAGAGGTCCTTCAAAACCGCCTCCGATGCCTTCAGAATCTCGGAATTATCGGAGAAGCGGCGTCCACGCAGTCTGGATTTTAGGGCAGGGAATAGAAAAAAGTCGCACGGTGCGAGATCTGGGCTATACGGTGGGTGTGGCACACAGTTGATATTGTGCTGATGTAGGTATTCGAGGACAGCATGTGCCACGTGTGGTCTCGCGTTGTCATGGTGGAGTCTCCAGCCGCCATTGCGAAGGTTTGGTCGTTTCTTCGCAATGTGCTGCCGTAAGGTCTGAATGACTGACACGTAATATGGTGCAGTTACAGTAGTGCCGGAGGGAACAGCATGCTGATACACCATACCAAGATGATCAAAGAACGTGATCACCATCACCTTGCCTGCCGACTTCACAACCTTTGCCTTTTTTGGTGTGGGCGAACCTGGTGTCTTCCACTGCGTACTGGCTTGCTTGCCCTCAGGATCGAAATGATGAAGCCATGACTCATCGCCGGTGACAATTGACTCCACATAGGCGTCTCCACCATCCTCAAACCTTTGCAACAGCTCCCTGCAAGTCTCCACTCGAACGGCCTTCTGCTCTGGTGTCAGGAGTCGCGGAATCCATCGCGCACACACTCGGCTCATGTGGAGGTGGTCATGCAAAATTTTGAAGGCACTGCCATGAGATATGCGTAGTGCGGCTGCCAGATCGTCGATACTGATGCGGCGATCTTCTCTAACAATGACTGCTGCCGTGTTAATGTTCACCTCAGTAACAGCTGACGCTGATACACCTGGTCCACCAGCTTTCGTGATTGTCATTCGGCCATCTTTAAACTCTTTGAACCACCAGAACACGGTACTTCGTGGCAGAGCGTCATCTTTGTAGGCTGCTGTCAACATTCCTAGAGTTTCTGTTGCACTTTTCCCCAGGCGATAGCAGAACCGTATAGCTGCAAATTGTTCTTCTCGTAATGACTCCATTTCTTCTACAGGCGACTTCTAGAGGCGGCGAAGTACATCACCTGCAATAAAAAGTCGTGGTTACCAAACATGCAATGATTCCTTAACAACATTTTATATATATGCACAGCAAGACCCACCCTACTTGTATGCCAAACTATGAAGCTCCAGCGTTAACAGAACTGCCGGGAAAAAAATCAGTCCAAGTCTTTCTTGACTTGCCCTCGTATATAGGGGTCTATGTATATAATTTTTATCATAATATCAGGTTACAAATAATATGTGCTGATTAGACAATAGAGTCTACGGCGATATTCTCGTACCAAGTCTATAACTCGGAAAATATTTAACTTAGAGCTTTAAGGAAAAAAAAGAGAGAAAGAAAAGAGAGAGTATAACTGCATATCCGCAATTGAATTATGATACTGGGAACCAATGACGTCCAAGAAATATCTCTGCGAGGTATCAACTTCAGAATTTGTAATGGAAAGTAGAGTAGTTTTTCATTTAATTGGATTGGAATATCTACAAAAAACAACTTTTTTTTTTTCAGGAAATATTCTGTTTTATATTTCCTGCGGTTTGACAGCTCATTTTGATGGCACCATGTCAGCAGCTTTGTCCGTCACCAATAAAAAGAACAATTTCAGCGCTAACTAACTGATTCCCTACACATTTTCCAGGCTTAGGACTGACAAAATAGTTTAATATCTGGATTTTGCAGTGTTTAAAATCAATGGACATTCACCTTGTCAGTATGAATATGATTTTAATTTTCGTAAAGATTACAATGAACGCTCCTTCAACCTTTATGTCCTAATAAAATGAACAGTTTGAAACCCCTAGTATTTACATTAAAATTTAAATAATAATAAAAAAATGCTTTCTGAGAGTTGTAGAGCGCAGTCTGAAAAAGGAAGTGGTATACTTCTGAAACTGTTACGTTTTAATTTCTTTTTGTTATTAATTAAATAGTATCAGCCTTGTCAGAAAGCTGTGTTGTTTTTTATTCAATGTTGTTGCAATATCTAAAACTCTTAATGTAGAGAAATTTAAAAGACACACACAGATGAGAAAAAATATTATGTGGGATCATTATGAACACAATTTTTGTTATACCTATTCAATGGCTTTTAATGTCAATATTAATAATAATATCATTAAAATGTTTCACCATGCTCATTTTGTTGAAATATTCCATATCATGTAGCTCAAGTGTTTAAGTTGTGACAGTTCATCATGAATTCTAGTAATGTGACCATTTTCTTGCTTTATTGGCATTTCCAAGACTTTATTTTATTTTCAAATTTAAATACCTAAATCGAATGAAAAATTCATGTTTTGGCCTAACGTACAACTTTTTTAATTTACTAAAGGTAGCTTTGCACATAGCAAAGTAATAATATTTCTCATCACTCCGCATTTTGTACTACAATTTTCTGCAGAATGGTACGAACGAAATGCACTTTCCATATCTTTTACAGTTTGAAGGAAATCCTAGCTTAGTGGCTTGGTTTTTAAAGTCCAGTTAGCGACATTATATCTATCCAACTTTTACAGAACAGGAGGAAGTTTATCAGAACGAAATGTAAGTTTGAATCCAAATGACGGCATTTGTGGGCTAAATAAACCGCTAGATAACAAAGTATTTGAATTTGATTTGAATTTTATTTTAGGGTCTTTAGGCAACTTTGGCTCAGGCCGTATGGATGATGATGAGAGAATTGTTGGAATGAAGAAAGTGTGAGAAAACTCAAACGGATGACCCCAAGCACCAGAGGTTCTACCACTGAGCCACCGCATAACGAAGTCCTTGTTCTGAGCAGTCATCATGGAAAGTGGCAAGTAACAAAATTTTTTGGAAACCTTTTTTAAATTATTTTTTACACGAAGCAACTTCACTTTTGCAAGGCGTGCTTGTAAAATATTGTTTTACGTGCGTTTGACAATTGAGTACCTACTACGTAAGTAGGCTGAAACTTACGTACACTTTAATAGGTCACTGAAACCACACTAAAAGCAAAAACCATACACACAGATTTAAAGAATAGCAAAACCTGCAATTACATCTCAAATTCACGTGTTGTTAAGATTTCAACCCCTTCAATGCACTGACATCGTTTACTTCTTTCCTGCGAGTGACGTCAGTGGTTGGTTCCGCCTACGACCCTTATTTTTCAGCTTCGGGTGGGAAGACTGCGCTACTTTCTCAGTATATTATACAAGTACTTTGGGGTGCAGTGGGAAGTGTCCAAGCAATCAGCGCCTTTCAGCGGGAGAACTCGAGCAGTGTTGCCAGCAGCGTTCGTGTTTATTGAGAGTTCATTATTGACGGAGGAAATACCCGGCCAGACACTTCTTGTAATTCCTTACAGAATACCTTTCTCCTCCTACACATACGTAAACAACCTTGTGCATGATACTATTATCTGTACCTTATCCCCTCACCAGTATTTTCGTATTTCCATTAAAACAGCATGAAACCTGGTTCTAAAATAACCTTGAGCCTAATGTTAATAATATGCTTTAAGTAGTTCATTATCAGGCAAAGATCATTTCATTTTATATACCATTGCGGTTTAGCTATCGGAAGTTCTTTACTTAAAACATATATTTATGGCGTTTAGACATCTCTGACTCAGGCCCCAAAAGTGATTTTTTAAAACTATCTAACCATTCTACACTGTAAAAGGAAATATTTATTAAAATTAAGGGGAAGAAAGTTTTTATCAGTGCACCGAGGAGCAATTTTCTTAGAAATGATCTATCAGCATGTTCATTTAATTTCAAAATCGAAATATTGATAGAAATGAACTATCAACATGCTACAATAGAAAGGAGCTTACTAGTCTTATTTCAAATCCGGCATCTTATTATTTCTAATTAAATAAGAATGTTTATATCTAATTTCTAAACAAAATCTTTCTGGATGCATAGATAAGAAATTTCTCAATTTTTAAGAACTGTTTTTACCGTTTACGGAAATGTTATTGTTTATCACTTCTACAGGGAAGAATCACTTCTACTTGCCAATACTTGAAAGCTGGTAGAAAACAACAGACTCTGCAAAGTTTTTGCCAAATAGATGTCGGACCTCCTGAGTTTGTGTTGTGGATTTGAATACCGTTAGAGCCCTTCAAAAGTAAAGAAATCAACAACGTAGCTCAAGACGGGTTATTTGTGTTCGCTCTCCTTTGCTCTTACTTCCCTATTTGTTTGCATTTATTAGCTTGTTTCCTGTAGTATCTACTTTTTGCCCCGTTGCATAATTTGAACCATTTCAACCTGTCCGACCGAGACAATCTGTCTCATCATAAAGAAAATATGGAAAGTATACTGAATAGCGACCAAGACTTCTGGCTCTTTTCTGATGATAAGAGCAATAAACGTCCCTCCACGTGGTTCAGTTTCAAGCGGATGCTATACTGTCGTCAAAGAAGAAGGCAGACAGACTTCTTGTCAATGTAGCTTCCCTGTTTTACAAGTTGTTCAGAAAAATGATTTGCTGCTACAAAGAATAGGACAATAATAAATTGCTGGTACTGCAGGTACAATAAAATAATTGTTTATTGCCTAGAATAGTCCCATCGCCTAATACGCCAAAGCTTCCAGCAACTTTGTGCATATAAAAAGTGGTTCAGTAAGATAAGATAAAATGAATTGTATGGCTGGTAACAGCACTATGGCTTACGCCTTTCCTGAAAAAGTGGTTGTGTTGAGAGATTATTCTGGTTGTGAAAGTGTCGTACTAAAAGCTCTATAATTCAGTTTGCTTTGATGGCAACGCGTCAGCGCCCAATGTCACAATGTCAATGACGGCTTCATCATAACCATGACTTGACTATCCATCCGATCGAATATTTATATATATATGTAAGCGACCCTGGCTCAGTTGGTATAGTGTTGGCTTCGCATTCTGGAAGTCCTGGGTTCGATACCACCTGGCAGCTCTCATACCATTCAAATGCTGGGATGGTACATTCAACTTAGGCCCTGGTCGATTCCTCTCCTCATATTTCCCCTGCTATATCCCGGCCTGAGTCATAGATGCCTAAAGGCCAGAAACAGATTCATATATCTGACTTTTATATGGGTGAAATATGGCGATGAGTTTTATATAATATATATTTCTGATTGTGGATTAGCCTGAACCAATAAAACTCATTGTCACACTCCAGTCTTTTACATTTACAGTGGAGTGATTTGGCACGGAGGTTGCACCTCTCATGACAGGTAACATCTTAAATTTTGCATATGAGACTAATTAGAACGGAAGATCCCATTTACCGATAGAAGAGTGTCTGAATTACAGAGCGATTAAATTACTTTGTGTAAAAGATGCAACTCTTCTTTCTCTAGGATTTGCAGGTACGATTACCGGGACCTTCATCCTTAGCGCTCGTCGCAGAATAAGCAGATACTCTTTAGGTAAAGTTTGACGATTTGAAATGTTACTAAAATATCAATAAATAACAACAGAATTGTGACAGTTAAATGCATATACAGAAAAATTCATATACAATTAAATGTATATACCATTCACTTCTCACAAGTATTACTGCAAACGAGATAGAAAGCTCGGCGATAGTTTCTTACTTTTCATTAAATGCTACTGGCAATCTGGTACTAAAAACACTTCCTATTGGATATTAAATAGTGTGTTCCTACCCCTCATTAAGCTGAGACTCCGCACTCGCGTCTACAGATGTCAGAAGTCCACAATAAGTGTTTTAGCTTTTTTTAAGTTTTGATTGTTAAATTTTATTATAGGGTTTCTTTCTAGTTTACTTTTAAATATCATGTACTGCGTTTTTTCAGCAGAGACCGTCAGTTTGGTAGTTTCGCACCATTCATGAACTGTCCCTAAAATTTATATTGCTTTAAGTTCCATTTCACGTCTGGAATCTGCCTCCACTAATATCGCAATGTCGTCGGCATAGGCGATGATTGACATTGTCTCCTCCATTTCGTTGATCTTCTTTATGCAGGGATTAATGCAAATGTCCCAAAAGACTGGGCCACAGAGCGATCCCTGCGGACATCCCTTATTCGGTCCCCGGGTCATCTTTTCTCCTGGGGCAAGCAGGCTGACTATTCTGTTCGTACAGTAGTCCCCGAGTACCCTTATTATGTGATTTAGTATTTCGTTATTCTTTAGGTTTACAAATAGGGCCGACTACCACTGGTTGTCGAAGGTTCCCCTAATGTTAATGAAAATCGCCAAAACATATTTGCCATCCTCCCCTTCACGCTATCGCAGAACTTATTCAGAGCATCCTCGGTTGACCTTCCTTTCCTAAATCCAAATTGCGTCTGGTCTTCCCAGTGTTCGATTTGTACAATTTCCAGGGAGGGGGAAGAAATAGTGAGATATGTATTATACGGTATTTTGGGATCGTCCATATCCCAGGTTAGAGGTATATATCTGTAAAAAGTACCAGAGAAGATTTTTGCCGAGAGGGGGATAATCCCAACCATAACCCGCTACAAATCGAACACTGGGTCTTCCTGAAACTCCTTCCTAGCTGCCTGTAAGCGATTTACAATTATCTTCTCAAAGACCTTACCAATGACGTTTAGAAGGCAGATGGGTCTATAGGATCAAATACTGGGATGGTAACAGAAAACTAAATTTCATTAGATTACCAAAGAGCTTCCACCAAATACTTGCTACATGTGGGTGAAAAACAAGCTAGGCCTCCCTTCCGCCAGTGTTGGCATTTCCTTTTTTGCCGCCACCTTGAAATACTTACGATTACGTACTGCAGTAATACGTAACGAATAGAAATCGAGACTTGAGCCCTTCTATTTTTAGCACGCTTTTCTATGGCCACCATTTTCTCTTTTGCCGCCATCTTGAAATACCTATGACCACGTACCGCAGCGATCGGACCAATCCCCCCTCCGATGAGGAGGTGGCAGAACCCCCATTTTTGCCGTTTTCGAACATTCCCTTTGGCGAGCGCAGCGCCGGGGCCCGCGATGTCTATAGCCTGTAGGTAACTAAGGTCAGTAATCGTGTAAAGAATCACCTGATTCGGTTCACCCGTTTAGAATATTAGCGCGATCATACTTCGTCACTTTCCCGTTGACC
>JAGDQP010023587.1:0-21587 GCA_022664845.1 Lepisma saccharinum | reverse complement strand
GGACTTCGACCTCGCGACGGGACGGGACTTCGACCTCGCGACGGGACGGGACTTCGACCTCGCGACGGGACTTCGACCTCGCGACGGGACTTCGACCTCGCGACGGGACTTCGACCTCGCGACGGGACTTCGACCTCGGGACGGGACGGGACTTCGACCTCGACCTCGCGACAGAACTTCGACCTCGATCTCACTCGACCTTAAGAGGTGGAACCTCGCGAGGTCCGACCTCGCAAAATTGAACGATGAAATGAACACCTACTGTGTAAGACATGTCTGTGGAACATTTCGGATAGGTGAATAACGAACAATTAAGTTCCGAACGCGGTGGCTAAACGGTATAGCGCTCACCTCTGGTGCTGGGGATTGTCGGTTGATCCCGGCTTATGCCTTGTCTGCTTTGTAAATGACAAATCCCGTCTGGTTGGGTTTTCTCGGGGTGCTCCCGTTTCTTCCCACTTTCTTCATTCCACCAATCCTTTCCATCCGTCCAGAGCCAAAGTTGCCTAAAAGCCTTACAAATTCAATTCAACAAATAAATAAATATTCGGTTTATTTTAAAATAAATAAATTCTTAATTAAAATTAGTACTTTAGTCAGACAAGGGCTATCAGGGATAGTGAATTCTCTCTGAATTCGTAGTTGTTCATTTTAAAGTGAAGTTACGTATCTTGAAATGATTTTTATATTATGTATGCTGTGTGCGAATTTAGGTGTGTGAGTGGGATTATTTCCCTGTAACAATTAAGCATTCCCGCTGGTCAGTGTTTTACATCCCTGCTGCGGATAACATTCTACCGTTGAATCTTATAGTCGAAATGAAGTTTGAAAATTGGAACAGCACTTCTTTGTTTGTCCGAACTTGATTTTTTAAGCAATAGCTGTTTATGAAACCGAAGGCAAGTTAAGTTTCACTTCTCTCGCAGTCCTTTTTTAAGAATCACAAAGCACTTCCTTTTAATTTAAAAAGATGAAGCACACAGCACTTCAGTGATAGTATACAGAAAAATACATATGCAAAGAAATTATTTTCATATTCTTGATATCATAAGATTTACAGTGCTGCTACGACTTCCGAGCACCACAAGTTCTGCAGCTGAAAGCATTAGTTAGCATCCTGTCCACCTTAGATAGAATTACAATTCTTGCATTCTTGTGTTTTGAAATAATTATCTATTCATCTAAAAAAAAAAAAAAAGCATCCTTTTTGCCAGAGGCAATATAAGACAAAATGGGGAACTCGGAGGGAAGTATCGCCAATTGTTTACATTCTTTGGGAAAGAAGAAAATCTGTGTGCACCACGATGGCGTGCAACCAAATTAGTAATATGATCTAGTTTTACCTAGAAGTAAATAAATGTTTAAACTCACGACAATTTGAGGAGGAATCACGAATCAATGTCTCTAATTGAAAATTTCGTGTCACGAGAGAGTCATTAACTGTCATATTTTAAAGATAAATTTAATTTTTAAGGCAAAATTTCATGCGGAAAAAACTAGTTTTGATTTTGATTTGACTTGAGTAGCTAAACTTCTGGTTTATAGTTAGATCTATTTTCTAATGAACTGTAGCTCATTGATTCACTGTAGCCAGAGTTGTATACATTGGCCAGGCAATTTAAGCTGGAATACTATGAAGTATGAACTATGGAACACACGAGAAAAAATGTATTGCATAGAAATATAATTCGTATCGTGACGGGCGTAAGCCGTAGTGCTGTTACCGCCCATAAACTCATTTTATTTATTTTATCTATCGAAATATAAGTAAAAGAAAATGTAAAATTTCCATAATAAATAAGGTCACTTCACAAAGTATTGATCAAAACACGTGTCTGGATCAATGAAATAATCAGACAAACTTTGGTTATTGTGAAGTGACGGGTCGTATGAATATACTTATTTCCTTATTCAACTTACATAATGGCTTGAACAGGCATATATGGTTAACCCCGTTACAAGTCGGCGGAAAGATGTAACTTGGCAAGCACTCTTCTGGGAAAATGAGAAAAGAAACTACGACCTTAAATTAGGAACCATCCAGGCATTTGCCTGTGTGACTAAAGGAAGAACCCTGGAGAAACCACACTCAAAATGGGCTTTCTTGCCTTTTCAAACTTGAGTCACCGACTGACGTGACTTCAGTTTTTTGGTACAAATGTTCGGAGGGATTCCTGATTCACACTAGGCGACTTGGTCGAGCGACTGAATCACAGTTCATTTTTGATTCCCTGAGCCAGTTTGATAAAAGCTTTCCAACGACACCCTACGCACCTCTCTGCCCTTGTAGTTCCTGAGATTTGATTTCTGTACATGGACAGACAGAATGAGCGGGATTATAAGGTCACTTTAGCTATAGCTTCGCTATTAAGGGACCTCCTTAATTAATAAATTGATAAAAGTTACTTTACGTTTTCTTTTCTCCTGGAGTAGCACCTAGGGACCGTAATTTGAATCACGGCCTTGTAGCTTAGTGGTAAAGCGTTGGCGTAGCATTCGGGAGGACATGGGTTCAATCCCAGCGGCAGACCATCCTGACTGATGTTTTCCAGAGTTCTTCCTCACTCACACCAGGCAAATGCCTTTATGGAATCTTTACCTTAGTCCCTGGTCGACACTTTCCCGAATCCTTTTCCCTCCCCTATCTCGCCTGAGCTTTAGATGCCTAAAGCCATAAATAAAATTCAATTCAATTCAACCCGCACAGCCTCGGATGACTGGCACTCCACCTTCATCAATAAGGAACTTCTCGCTCTCGCCCCCACTTTTTTCATTTCTCAAACTCTAAGAGCATTATCAAAATTTTTAGAACATAGCGGACTAGTATTTACAAATTACTACGAAATACAATGGACAGTGATCTCGAGATCTTGTCGATTGCTGAGTACTGAGACTTACGTTTTCAAATGACGTCATTTGAAAACGTATCACTCAAGAATGGACAAAATCTCGAGATCGATAGGATTTTCAGTCTAATAACTCTACCAGCTGGTTCAGTGACTATAACCACTAAAGCCAGCCCCCTCTGTTTCTGTTTTAAGCTTCAACCTCGACCTCGCGATCTCACTTCGACCTCGACCTCGCGAGGTTCAACACCTCTGCATCAGACTATTCTTTACAATGATGATGTTTCGCGCTGCCGCGGTCTTGGATTACAAAAAATAACATTTTTAGGCTCGGAATCGTAGTCAGCGTCCCTTGGAGCTCCCAGAAATGTTGGCGTTAAAGTACCTATGGAATCACGAAAATAGTTTTTTAGTGCTTAATTATCTGTTGTATCAAAGCTATAAAGTTGAATTTATACTATGATCAGAATAATAGTATCACAGTTGGCAACATTGTGTACTACGTCCTTTACCAAGATAAATGGAGGGGAAGGGGAAATTCCAGGACTTTCGAGCGCTCGAATCCAGGATTTCGAGCAGAAGTGTTCGAACAAATCTGTTCGAGCAGATTTTGTTCGATCATACTCTGCTCGCTCGAAAACGTATTTTTGTGTTTTGAGCGCTCGAAATCCGCTCGTTGCACACCTCTAATGATGACACTGTTCCCAAGCGTACAAAGGAAGACAGTTAGCATTTCTCGGATTCGACCCTTTGTAGCCCCCACAGGGCAGTCCGGCGAGGCCGCCACTAGTCACCCTGAACTTGACCCCCCCCCCCCCCCGTAAAAGCTTAGCAAACACGTATGATATAACCGGACACGAATTGCGTTGTTTATTTCTTGCACTTCACTGAATTGCACCAAGAACTACGTTACTTTATACTCTATTTCTATACATAAGTATGGTGGTCATTCTGGTCCACTGCCCTGTCACAGCAAGACATCCGTCCTTAACCACATACCCAGAGAAAGTTCTTGCGTTCTCTTTAGAACTTGTCTAGGTAGCCGCTACTTGCAGTATTACCCAGATGGATTGTGTTCACTTTCTCTTAGTTAATAGGTATGGCCCAGCTTGCGTATTTCACCGGCCCATCCCTTTCCTAAAATTTCGTCGCTGGTTTCATTTTTCACTGTGAAGTAGTAATAGCACACACACAGTAATGCTTCCTCTCCACGACGTTTATGTCATAACCAGTGACCTTGCTGTATCATTAATCAGTGTCTTGTTTTCTTTCACACATCGTCAATACAGACAGGCAAATGTAGTTTCAGCTTTTAAAGGTCGTTTTCACTAGTTATTGACAGTGTTGTGTGTTTTTATGAATGATATCAACAATGCATTTCTTTCTGGGAGGAACGGTCGTTATTCAGGAACGACTTCTTTGCCGCATGATTGAGATTCGGTGGCGAAGAGCCCATCACCACTGAACCGTTGTTTATACGTGTATTTTAGAATCTGAACCATGTCTCTCTTTCATTCACTTTTACAAAATACAAATTACAAAAACTTTAATTTTACCATATTTCTTATTTCTTTGTATCATAGCTCGTTTATATTGAAATTTAAATCGAAAAGACTTTTTGCACACCTGTTGGCACAGGGCAATTCCATGGTAAGGTAAACCTCAACACTAAATTTCGAGAACTGTCTAAGTAGATTAATATGTTACGTAAATGGTAGAAATAACATTGAATGATGCGAATCTGGAAGTAGATTTTTTTTTTTAATTTTATTTAAAGTGAATTTTACAGGGTCTGTAACATTGGTCATGACTTGATTCTTTCATGGAGGTAAATTTGTATCTAGTTTGGTAACACTGCATTTGGCGATGTTATTTTGCTAGGATAGCACACGTGTATCAGAGAAGCTTCAATTCTTATAGCGCAACTCCAGTTGAAACTTTCACGAAGAGTTAAGTTATTACGCTTTCCCTTCAAGATTATGTCCAACCTGCCTTCGTGTCCCACCCGTGACAGAAAACAGGAAAAAGTTTACCTTGGTTGCACATACATTTTCAGATTAATTTTGATTACTAGTAAAAGTAAGCCATATTATGTTAGGTTTACATTGTGAAAATGTTAATACAGAAAACAAAATCATTTTGGGTATATTTAATTATTTCTAACTGTCCCACCCGTGACAGTCCAGCTACATGTATGCTCATGTAACCTTTGATCTGTAAATTATTACAAACGCTGCAAGCAGTATGAGATAATTTTCAAGAATGTAAATAATGCAAGGCTCTTTTATGTTCTTACAGGTAAAATAAACAAAATTAATTCGTTTCTTACTAGTATGTTTTATATTTTACTTTGTTGAATAAGAAAAACAACATCAGGTGAAAGAATGAGGATGTTCCGTTCGAAGTTAAGAGAAGATAGCGTAAAATATAAGGCTTATCTACGAAAGGATCGAAAAAGAGATAAGAAAGACACTGTCTATTTTTTATTTTTATGGAAGACACTGTCAATCCTACTCGAACTCTAAAATAAAAAAATGAACCGAAGAAGTAAATGGTCGAGCTATGTTAGTTGAAACGCTGGGGGTCCGTTGGTGATGCAATAGGAGAACTTGTATTATTACTATCATTATTATCCAAGCGCATATAAAAAGAATTCAAGCAAAGGCATTTAATGTCACGAAAACTTTATCGAGTGATCAAACTGTCCTTCAGATTCATTATGCAGAAAATTACTCCGTAGTCACTCAAGATGAAATTCAACGCGCTCATTGGAGACAGTCCCAAATATCTGTATTCACAGCTTGTGCTTGGTTGTCTAACCAAGTTGTACGATCATTTGCCGTTATTGGCGATGAAAGTATCCACGACAAGTTTACTGTCTTCACCTGCCTGAAAATAATTATAGATGCACTATGGCAAGAATTTCCAGATTTATGGTCTGATGGATGTGCAGTCCAATTTAGAAACAGATTTATTCTAGTTAATATTTGTTATATGCCTGAAGATTTTGGAGCTATCGGAGAATGGTATTTTTTGCCACTTCTCACGGCAAAGGAGCCGTTGACGGCAATGGAGGTATTGTAAAGCAGGCTGTGTGGACCACAGTGAAACAACGCAAGATGCTGGTTCAGAACGCTGAAGACTTTGTTGTGGCCGCTAAATTATCATTAAAAAACGTAGAAGTCTTTCGTCCTTGGAAATAGAAGAAAGTAAAGAAATAGTGGAAAACAATGGCAACAATTATTAAAATTTAGACCAATTGAATCCAATCATGCCTTCAAAAGAAGCAGTAGAGAAAGCTTCTTCATGGGGCCAAGAGCTCAGTCACAAATTAACTACAAAGCCTTCAAACTGGATATCCTGGACATATACTCGACATCCAGCGAGGATAGCGAAGATATTGAAGCTGGTACGCCTATTTTTGCAAGATGGATGGCAGAAACATCAGTGCTACTGACATACACGCAGGGTCATTTCTACTAGTGGAGGTCATCAAAAAATGCAGGAAGAAAACAGTCTCCTACGAGTATTTGGCTATTGCTCAAGGCGAAGAAGATATGAACAATGATATTCGTATAATGTGTTTAAAAATTGTTGATACAAATTATAAACTATTCAAAACAGAAAAAAGTGACAGAAGTTACATAAGACTGGATCAAGTTGTTTGTAATTTACCCACACCTTTCCTTCGAGATTTCAAAAAGGAAGTGTTAAGAGGGAGAGGGACTTGGTTACTGCAGCGCCTACAAAATAAGGGTTCAGTGTAACATGGATTTCAAACATTTCTACGAATATCATGGTTTTACGTGCTTACTTCGAAAAACATGACTCAATAGCCCCTTAAACACAATATATGGCATAATAAAAGTAATTAACTGAAGGCTTCACGATGCAGGTTATCTTAAAAATAAAGGATATTTTAGTAGCCCTTGTAACAACTTTCTTATGGAACTTTCCATTATAATAATCCTTATTTCTAAACAGAAAATAGCACGCCTAGCTTTCACTTAAGTACCTTCATAACTCCACGAAATATGTTGAAGGGGCTATTGAGTCATTTTTTCGAAAGAACCCATGCAATTACGATATTCCTGTGAAAACCCATGTTAAATTGGATGCATATTTGCAGGCCGCTGTAGCCAACTCCCTCTTAATATACGAATTTCCATCCTCTGTAGATGTTCGTGAAATTCCATAGATGTCTGATGAAAATTCATTTTACCATTTTATACTATTGACGGATTTTTGTTTGATATTATTTGTAAAGTCTGTTATTTCCGTTTGTGGAATTGAGTTGAGTTATTTGCATTTGTGGAACTGTAATAACATGTATGAACACTCCGTACTTCTAGGAGGCAGTATATGAGATAATAAATAAAATAAGGGAGAATGATTGTTTATTTTCCTTGTTTATCATAGAACTGTTCGTGTGAAATTCGAACTTAGTCCCACCCGTGACACTGAAAATGACCGTTTAAATTGATTAGGGAATGACTTTCCGATAACTACCTATATTACATAAGACTTTCAATTCTTACTGAACTCGAAAATAAAACCATTATTTCATTATCAATTTTAAATTCGCAGAGTTTTAGTCACTATTCATGTTGTAGCATGATTATGTTCCTTTTTTTTGTCCCACGCGTGACATGTTTTTATTTTTCAATACTTCAACTCTTAGTTTCGTTAATAAAATTCTGCCACTTGATATCAACACCTGTAAGTTAATTCTAAGCGTGCAATGAAAACCACGTCAAAATAATTTACAGTGAATTATCTATTCAATGTTAAAGCAACGAAAATGTAGTTGAACTGTCCCACCCGTGACGATGGAATTGCCCCACATTAGATATTTTAATAGGGTGCGAGTAAAGCAGTTATGGTTCCCTTTTTCCCGTTAGTTTCGCTTTTATCTGATTGGTTGTTGTAGATGTTTCAACATAATTTGCCACACTCTCAGGACTTAGTCCAAATTACCCAATTTCAAGCAAGTAGTTCGACCTACCACAGACGCCATACAACGAACTTTTTTTTCGCTCTCGGGAACATCATCTGATTCGAATCAGTCCAATCATTCAAATTTGTCTTCCCTTTCGTTTTTTCAACTTCCCACTAGTGAATTTTTATCTTAATTTCTAAAAGATGGACAAGACCATCAGAATCCTTCATGAATTCAACACATCGAAGTGTCTTCGAGTTCAACAACGGAGTATGCTGAGAACTTAATCAATCCCCAGTGCATTTTGGTCTGCAGTGTTCAGAGACACCAACCAGTGATCACCAACAATAGTGGCATTGTGTTATGTTGATCACACCTCGTCGACATCTCCAGCACGACGCCCCCATATGGTACTGGCCTTTCCTCCAGTGTGAAGTTTCCCTAACCTAATAGTATTTAGTTGTTTTTCTTTTTAATATTTTTCTACATTCCCTAGTGTTAGTGTTTTGTATAAGTGATAATTGTGTTTTCTTCGACATGTCTTGGAGATACTGGGAGCCAACACATGGAGTGCGCCTCATCTTTACTGGAAGAAATGTTGAATGAAGATTGTAATATAAATAAAGTATGATCTTAATTATGTACATTCCTTGTATATTTTGTATATGTTTTGCTCGCATTCTACTTCGGGAATGAAAATAATAATGTATATTTCAGCCGTATTGGGGGAATGTTGAATGGTATTTAACACCCAATGCAAAAAGGTAATGGTAAACAGAATAGGCTTTATGTCATAACAGAAACCAATGTCACATTTATTCAAAGTGAAAAGTGTTTTCAGTTAAAACAATCATTCTATCTCATATCTGTGTATTTAAAATCCAGACAATTAAGAAAATATAATTTTACATTCCAACATGAGATGAAAGAATGCAGTGAAGTATCAGGTTTCATCGAAAGCAAACATTGGTCGGACAAACTTCAACCTTAGTCTGCAAGATCGAAGATCATTTGAGTCGGCAGTTCAAAGATCATAACAGCAGAGCAAAACCAAAATCCAGCTTGGTTTTGATTGGCTCTGAGGAGACTACTTCGCCCTGGTGGGCGTGTGCATCGATCTGTGATTGGTCGAGAATTACATACTCTTGCTTCGACAGTGTGATCTGCGATAGGCTAGTGACACATCTATGTAAAGAGTTTTCCAATATAAACTTGAAACACCGCTCCATCTGGGCCTGTTAATACTGATCTACCACCGAGAACAAGCCTTCGAGTATGTGACCAGACTCAGCTCAACCAGCCAGGAGAGAAAAGTTAAGCAGTCCGGTGTAGTTCTAGTTAAGAAAAGTAGGCCTTGTTTCTAGAGGCCACTTGCAGTTCGAAGAGCGACCGAGGTCTCAACCAAAGTCTAAATCTTCGCAGCACAGAAGCTTGGTTCATCGCCGCAGTCATAGATGTAGGAGAATTGGGTTCTATTCTATTTCTCGTCCGTCATATATTCTGATGCTCTCAACGTTCCGTCATTTGTATTATAGTTCTAAACGTTAGTCTGTATAAACGCATGGGTGTTATTGCCTTCATCTTCTATTCAATCTTAGTAGGTTATTTCCTTAAAACCCCAACAGGAAGTTAACTAAACCCCGGTGTTTTAATCCAAGACCCTGTATTTTATCAGTCACATTACGTGATCTACAAGAGAATTGTTAGGTGTTAACTGTTTAATATTAACGGAAGAAAGTGTTATCACGCATACAATTATACGAAAATTACAGGTAAACTACGCCACCCATTCAAAAGGTTTCTCAACGCATTTGAGAAATTTACAACTTAAATATATACCAGTTTGGTAATTATAATTTATGTACTTTAAATCCAATAATACATTTATGAGTGTTTCCTTGAGTTAACTGTCGTGACCTGTCCCGTACTGACATTGTAGAAACCTGGTAACCCTAATAAGCTGCAGCCTGTATACGATGTGTGTTTATTAAAAATAATAAGTCTTAGTATAAATGCACAGTGAGCGCCTGTATTGAATTATTTAAAAAGTTTTAAAAAACAGCTACGATTTTACTTAACTTTTAAACTAAAAATGTAGGAACGCGAAATTTAAAAAAAATATATTTGCATTAAGCTTTTCTTCTTTATATATTGACATACTTGGATGACCTATTTGTTTCTAGTCTTGTTTACGGCTGGCAAGTATTATAATTAAAACTGGATTGCGTGATTATATCAGTATGTCAGGCTCTGCTTTTGTTCCTGTAAGCTGTTACTACTTACAACCTGGTATTGTTTCTATTACAATAAAAATTCAAACTTTCCCCGATTAAGTGGTATATTAGAAACTTTTGTTGGGTCTGTATTTCCAGAGAGTTTGGGGAAATTTATATCAACGTGTAAGCATGGGCAGGGAGGACAGGGAGGTCGAGGCCCCCCAACTCGAATAAGGCAATTTAAGTAAAAAAGTAGAGCACTGCCACAAGAACTTTGTACGTTTTTACATTTAATTCCCATGTTTTAAACTTTCGATTAGTACGCTGTGACAGTAAAGCGTTATTGTCCCACTTTTTACCAAATTTGTGATGTTCATCTCTGATATTTTTGTGGTACTGCTTCTGTAACTATTTGAACCTTGGAGGAATTAAATTAGAAGGGTAAGCCCATTCCAACCCCTACTTCGAAAATAAATTGAAGCCGAAAATGGCCGCCACCCCGATTGTATGTATCGCGTTTCTCCATATTGTTTTACGAATAAAATTGAAGTGCTATATTCAGACATGCAAAATCAGTTATTTCCTTATGTTTTTATGTGAATTTAATCACAGTTACAAGTTGTGTAGCCTTTGGATGTACAAACAGGTACAACAAAGTCACCTAATGTCATATTTCACAGGTAAGTGCTTAAGAAAACCTCTATCAAGATATAAAATTTTCATACAAATTGATCGCAGGCAAAAAGTTAGGCTTTTTTTTTTATTTCTGGACGTTTCATTCTGCCGTCAGTATGTTGATCAGAGAATTTAAAAAGAAAGATTACCGTTTTGATTTTTCTCAGATTTTAAGTAATTATAAGAAAACAGACTAAAAAAAATGTCAGTAGTGTTAATATATTTCATTCGATTGTGTATACTTTCGAAAAAACCTACTGTTTTTCGTTATGCAAAAATTCGATGTGAACTTTGGAACACTTGGATTCTCTTCTGTATGTAGAGCAATACAATATTTTGTAAGCACTTAGAAACACGTCTATTTGCATTTGTATTTTTAATCACAAGACCAAACCTTTACGCGTAAATTGAAGTTGATCAACAATTCCATAATGATTCCGTAATGCACCTCCTATGCCAGGTGTATGAGAGACTAAATTATAACAAATCTCGAAATGAGCGTTTCGATAAGATAAAATGAATTTTATGGGCGGTAACAGCACTATGGCTTACGCCCGTCCCGATACGGGGAAGCCCCTTATCTTCGTCATGTCAAAACTTAGCTGTTTATAATTAAAATAATAAAACTATATAAAACATGAAGATGTAAAACGTCTTCACAAACTGCCTACTGGTGTAAATGGCCAGCGATTAAACGATTAATACATACGAAAGGTGTATAAAGTCTTTCGCATAACAAATCAGAACGAGGAAGGCTGTAAATGGGCCTTCACAAGATAAAACAAAACTACACTATAAAACTTAACAGCTAAGGGGCAGAATGATATAATATAAACGCAAATAATAAAATTCTCTGCAAAACTAGTAAAAATGCTACCTTTTAATTTTAGGTTTATATCTCGGTTTCCCTTTCCTTCCCACGAGATTAAAATCCATATCCATCAGGTATCAGGTGGTCCTCAATCAGGTCTGAAGTCAAAGAGGAACTTGGTTCATCGATAGTATGTGCAGACTCTTCCTGGGCTAATTGAGCAGACAAAACGTTCGTGAGAGTTAATGATTGTAGCGAGAAGAAGTTCGAGTTAATTTGGAGACTTTATAGGGACTAAAAGTGGTCTTAACCCGTGGAGTTCTAGAACTCTGCACAGGTGGTTTTTGTCCCTGACTGTCGGGATACTGCGAGGAGTCTCTAATCCTTTGAGACTTCGGAGGGTCTACATGCACATCAGACGGTTTGTGTTGATACATTAACTGTCTGGGTACCAACCGAAACAGTTTTAACTGGTATCCTGGCTACATGTGAAAACGCACCAGAGGGACGGGCGCGCTGAGACTATCTTAATCGACGTTTAGCATCACCAGCAGATATCTTCTCTACTACCATCAGTTCTCCAATTACGTCTTTCCTCCCGAAAAATAGGGCAGTCACGCGACCAGGCCGTGTGCTCACCCTTGCAATTAACACACTGAGGTTTCAGTGACTTACAAGGATCCGCACCATGGTTACTGGTTCCGCAAATTGCACATACAGCAGATGTCACGTTACATGACGTGCTGGTGTGTCTATAATGTTAACATTTAAAACAGCGGAGCGGACCTGGTATATAAGGACGGACAGGCAAGCGATAGAAAGCTGCCTTCACATCCTTAGGAAGCTGAGGCATGGCAAATGTCAAAATTAATGATCCTGTGGGTTGGAGTTGGCCAGTCTTTCTGCTATTGATGCGTTTAACATTGACTACGCTTTGACTGGCGAGTTCTCTTTTAATCTCCTCTTCAGGAACATCTTGAAGGTCCCAACAAATTATTACACCCTTTGTAAAAATCAGTTGGCGATGTGGCTCAACTACAACCTCAAGATTTCCAATTGACGTCATCTTCAGATGATTATTTGTTTGTCTGTAGATGTATCCACTAATAAGGTGCTATTCCGAAGCATTTTAACATTGTGTAGCTCGCCTCCAACATAACTAAGTTGTCTTTAAATTAGGAAAGGGGATATCTTCTTCAAACCACTTGGATTGTCTGTTTCGTTTTTAACTTTAATTACAAGATATCGTGTGATAGTTGGTATGATACTTATCTGTTCCTCTACTTCTAGTTTCTCTTCCTTGTCACTGGTACATTCATTAGCTGTATGCGCCTTCTTACATCAGTGACTTTCTCTTCATTCTCTGCTTTTCTTTCGGCGAAGGCGATTTATTTTTAGGATGTGGTGGAGCCATGGTGAATTAAAGCCGTAAATGCCCACACTTCGGCGACTTCGTTCTGAGGAGTCAACGAGGCTGCTGGGTATCACCCTTGTCAGCAAGCTGGAAATCGAGGCGAAGTCCAATGACTTGGCGTCGAAATCACTTGCACTCCCGACTGATGGATACTTGGGACACCCACTCCCCCCCAGTGCTGGCGAGACCAAAGGTCCGAAGAGCTCCCCAATGGCGCACTTCCCAGCCTCAACGAACTAGACCATCCAAGAATCTGCTGTTAAGAACTAGGCGCTATCCAATGGTTCCACTCCCATTCCACTGGGCCCAGGGGCCAGCGTCAATGCAAGTACATCCTCTGGCGTCAATGCAAGTACATCCTGTCACATTCTTCGTCACTGCGCGGAGGCGCAACTCACAGCACAAGAGATGAAAAGATGATCATCTGTGGACGAAGAATGAGGTGAAAGTGAAACTCCTTTGTGCTGGTCCTCCTTTCAAGAAGCGTAGGTGTTCAGCTGCGAGGGCTGATTGCAGCCAGCAAAAGTCGGCTGGACGATGGG
This sequence comes from Lepisma saccharinum, assembly GCA_022664845.1. Taxonomy (NCBI): domain Eukaryota; kingdom Metazoa; phylum Arthropoda; class Insecta; order Zygentoma; family Lepismatidae; genus Lepisma; species Lepisma saccharinum. The sequence continues at coordinate 8,144 of JAGDQP010023587.1, read as the reverse complement.
GTCGCCAATTCTCTACGTCGTTTGTGGCTGATTGCAACCAGCATAAGCCAGCTGGACGATGGGGTCGCCAATTCCCTAGGCCGTATACGAGCAGCAATGGGCTGCTGCTCGGGCTATGTGATGTATCACGTTGCGATCCGTAGACCTGCGATGAGGTCGCCAATCCCTTACATGAGCGTTTCGACAAAGGCGATATCGCGCTGAGAGAAATTCATGTATAGACAAAATAATGCCGAGTAAGCAAAGATGGGTTATTATCTTGGATCCATTGCATCTTGCCAATCCGATATCAGCACATTCTAATTCCCCCCTTCCGCTACTGCGAATAGTTCCCTCTTCTTTACTGATTTTCTGCTTAATACTCCATTAATTCGAGAGAGCGACGTAGAGAATGGTGCGGGAACTGGCTAGGGCTTCCCATACGATAAACACTAGTATTAGAACGGCAATTAATGCTTACATTTTTCAATATTAACGAATTTCAAAATACTTACATTATCATTTCTCCAGCAAATTTGACCTTTTAGTATACCCCTCTGCGGAATTAATTTACCTAAGTTACAGTGTAGTCAGCAATTTTTCTGCTTTATATATTTTTTAAGTTAAATGAAGGAAAATTTGATGTCTTGGAAGGCCACTGGACAAGATGAACCAATGGCGGTTTGTCATTACCTTCCTCTGGATGAGAAGTAGAGGTGAAAGGGGCACATCCACGCCCTGGGCGGATTTTGAATCCATGAAGCTGTGTGTCACATTCGCAGAAGAACCACTTAATGAGCTCTGCTATCCAGGTGGGCATAGTGAATCCACGGGAATAGACTTATCACTATTTCTTCTGCGTAATAATATCGATAAAATCCCTCAATTTATGACGGGTTTTTGAATTTTTATTTAGTTAGGGTCTTTACGCAATTTTCACTCAGTCCGAGAAAGGGTAGGGGAGAGGAAAGCACAATCTCAGCATTTGCAAAAGCCGAAGACAGAATGGGGGCCGCTGGCATCGTTCTCAGAACCTTCCTATTCCAGGCTGGTAAATCAACGCTCTACTAACTTAGCTACGGTGATTTGGTGTTAGATGGCTTTGTTAATGTGGGCGATATTGTGAATTTCTTAGTACTGTTTAATATTATTTCCTTATCTTTTCATCAGTACTTACTGATTTCAATGTCATTTAAATAAATTATATAAAAGATCCTGTGTTACCAGTTTTTTTTTTTTTAGGATCTTTTATTCTTGGTAACCAGCAGTCTTATACAGTTAACGGCTACAGATTGATATTTTTCACTGTAGTGTGTTTATTCTGCAAGATTTTTTCATTCACTCGCCCATGGAGTTAAGTTAAACGTTCCCTAATAAACAAATATAAGTGTAATAAAATCAGATGTACAACTTCATGTAAATATTATCTGTATGAAAAGCAGTAGGGATTGCGTGGTTTTCTTCCTAACGCAAGATGGCCGTACTGGAAGATTGACGGTCGGCCATTTTTAGCTTTACAATTTAGCAGCCCGAATGTCTCCAATTCCTACATGATTTTAACGCACCCATTACGCGAGTGGTTATTGTGTAACGATTCGCGATAAGAGATCGATGGTTGCTCTGTACGATGAGTTGCCTACACTAATTGTTGTGTGTAAGCATGAGACAGTACTGGGTGAAATGAATAAAAGCAAGTAAATGCTTATACTTGCCAATTTTAAGCAAATATTTTGCACTAAGTTAAGAAACAAGAGTATATTTTTCACCAGGAGTAAATATTTGTTCTTTGAAACTAAATGCTTCTGTGGTAAGTAAATGCTCGGAACTTTGGAGTAATTACTTAAATTAGAGTGAATAAAAGTAACTTGCAAGTAAACTCTCAATTAACAATAAAATACTTTTGAGTAAAAGCAAACTTTTATTCACCTGATAGGCGAGAGAATAATTTACTAGCGAGTAAACACTCGAGTATCTGCTTCTTTTTATTCACTTCACCCAGTGAATACGTTTGTCTACGAACAAAGGGGTAAAATAATTAGGCTGTTTTTCATTAAATTACAATTAGTCATCGTAATCATAAAAAAAAACAATAAGTGTTCTGACGGACGACACGTCTTAATTGTGTGTGTTGTATGTTATCGGTGAGTTCGTTTTATTATATTTATTTCACCTTTTCCATGCTTAAGAAAACTTTACTGCAAATGTTAGTTCACGTTCACGTTCACGTTCTTTGAATGTTAGTTTGATTTGCATGTTTACGGTCCTCCGACAATTTGTCTAATTCTAACAGATTTCCTGCTAGTGCTGAAAACCGTACTATGAACTGTGCAAGTTATAGAGTTCTAAGACGGTTATACCGGTAAGACGCGAAAGTATTGGTGGGAAGATATCTAATTAAAACAGCGTTGAAGATTGTAAAATAATAATAATGACATGCATCATGAGAAAATGAACAAACTAAACACTGATTTTTTTTTACATAATACGTGCTCCTTATACATAATTTTTTTTTAATATTTAGCATCAATGTCCCCCCAAAAAATCCACAGGCCTCCTCGTGCACCCCCACGATTTCTTGTCTGGCGAGGCCCATGCATGAAAGTGCCGATTGTAAAAATGTAAGTGTGTGACGGCAGCTGTAATGTATAATAAATAGTATTTTTAATGTATACGTGTTTAATCGCGAACGTGATCTCCAATATTTCTGATACAATATCGTATGTCTACTTTGCATTTCTTGGAGATATACAATTACAGTCGGAAAGAATATTCTGAATGTCAGTTTGTGGAGTATGGTATTGCTCGTTAATGTTTTGCACACAATTTATTGTGATTGGGAGAAACGCTTGAAATACTTTTTATTCAGTATTTGACTAACGCACCTCATGAAAGCAATTTACTTTTCACCAAATATTCTGCAGTGTACAGTACTTTTCGTAGTACAATGAAACTCCCGGTCACCATAATCTGAAAACGTCACGCGCTGACCACATTACGTAAATGATTTACACAAACTATAAAAAAAAAAAAAAAAAAAAAATTAAAAAAAATTTTTTTTTTTTTTACAGCATTTTTCTCTAACGCACCATATAAAAGCAATTTATTTTTCACCAAATATTCTGCAGTGTATAGTGCTTTTTATATGTGGTACGTCACGCACTAACAATTATATAATCGATTTTTATAATACTTGTCAGGGTGTAAGGGCGAATAGCAAGAAACAAATCAATTGCTCTATTCTATATTGACACAAACTAAGTTAAGTATTTCATTTTTTAAATTTTAATTCGTACATCTTGAGCTGAATAACTCACTGTTAAAACGAAGTAAAATTGTAGCTATATTAGTGATAGCCATAAAACAGAAGCTAATTACGCATTTGTACTAATGACTTTTTCATTTCTTTATGTAAATATAAATCGTATACATTCCAAGAATAGATCGAACTAATTAAAATAAACCCACGGTATGTTTCAGTTTTTACCATCGGGTATGACATATTCGTGGAATTGCTCATACATGAGGTTAGTCCAGAAATAAATCGAAGATTTTTCTGATAAAAACTGTTGAAATAATTCAATAAAAATAAAGTACTTTTCCTTGAGAGGGGTGCATGCCACCATCTCTGGATGGTAAACCCCATCTCTGGATTCGCCACTCGTCGGGGAGAAGTCAGAGTTATGCTAGTGAGCTTTTCATTCATTATAAGTAAGTGATAGTTAACTAATCATTGTAAAAGTTACGAATATCTGTCCAAAAATAGCTCATTTATGCGTAAAAGTGAATTTTTTTCTCCCAATATTCATGAACTTTTCTCGACAATGAAAAGTTCCAAGAAAAACAGAAGTAGCAATTGTATAGAAAAGTTTCCGCTCTTTCGATTTGGTGCTTTGCATTTTTTTTTTTTTTTTTTTTTTTCCCTCCTAAATGAACCCCTCGAAATTGCAGACTTGGCACAAGCCGGATCGGTCCGGACTTCTAATATTATTAATAATAGCCTTTGTAACAGTTCTTGAAGAAAGAAAAAAATCATCTTTAAATACATACTTTTTAAAACAATTCGTACTATTTAAAAAAAAAAATGTTTATGGATGACTAAAAAGAAAAGCATCGGGCGCGCTCTCATATGCAGTCAATTTGTTATGTAAGTACTTTGTTTATCGGAGGCGATAAAGGCAAAAAAATAATTGTTTTATAAACTAAGTGAGGAACTTACTGACTTTCCCTTATGCACCTCCTTTTCCCACACCTGCTTCGTATCAGTTTAATGAACATTCTTCTCTAACGGTCCAGGGCTCTAACGATAGCAGGCAATCTACCTAACAGAATATTTTTTTTGAGGACGATATTTAACTTAACTCTTCATCTCATCATAACATCATGAAAACTAGACAGTTAATTATTCAATTGTAATTAAATTCCTTATGAATACAGGGTGGTGCAATTAAAAGTTGCCACCCCTTTTATCTCCCGAAGGGTTACATATGAGAAAATACAAAATCACGTCCAGCATTATTTTGAGCGATAAAACTCGGCCCCCCAAGGGCGGTAGGTTACTTCAAAATTTCAAATCGGAAAGGGGGTCGAGTGATATCTCGTTTGAAAGGTCTTGACAAAAGAAATATGTTGGTGAAACCTTCAAGTCGCAATGTTGTCCCTATTCGAAATGGCGGGGTTCAAACATCATGCCCATAAAGTCCGTTGCCACACCTAGTATCGTCCGAACAGCTACAAATGAGAAAATGCAAGAACACGTCCGGCATTATTTCGAGGGCCTCTCATTTTAAGCTTTAAAACTTGGCTCCCAAGTCCTCCCACCACCCCAGGTCAAAATTGCAAATTGGAAAGGGTGTCGAATGATATCTCGTTTGAAAGGTCTTGACGAAAGAAAAATCTTGGTGAAACTTTCAAGTCGCTAGCTATATTGTCTATCCAAAATGGTGGGGGTTCAAATGTCATGTCAATCAAGTCCGTTACCACCTCTTGTATTCCAAATGCCTACAACCAGTGCTGAACTTGGAATTTATACTTAAGTCCTTAGTGAAAAATTGATATTTAAAAGATAAATTTGTGTTCTAGACAAGACAAGAATACAATATAATGATGCTACCAATACTTCAGATTAAACCAATTGTCAAACTAAAGAACACTTTCGACATTATTGCGTCTGTACATTAGTGAATTTATGCCGGTACTATCGAGGCTATATTTTAGTTATGCCGGAAACTCGTTCCGGTGCGTTGCGGCCCAACTGCAATACTGGCTAAACCCAAAATCATTTATTATTTTAAGGAGCTATCATTTTCAGGAATCTGCTATTATAGCCCTCTCGCCGAGGTGCTAGACGGGAGTAACTTAAAATTTTTAAATGGAGAAGGCGGTTCTGTTTGATAGGTTGCAGAAAAGAAATATTTTTGGACAATTTTAGTCCCGCAGTAATATCCTGATCCAATCCAAGTTGTCCCCTGATCTAAATTAGTAGGGAAGAGGGAGATCAAAATTCGAAAATAAACGTTGTACACTGACAATTTAGTCAGGCAGAAGAAAGTGTAAACTTGTGGTAGGTAACAGTGTTAATCTATGAGATTTCTACTGCTATTACCAATACTTCTATAAGTACTATTACTTCTGCTATTTTTATTATGGTTCCAGACATGTACACGTAATACAAATATTTCTGGTTTGGACCAATCCAAATTGGAACATAAAAAGTTTTTTTTTTTTTATTTTAGTTTACATTATTGATCTAAATTAAAATTTTAACAATTTTTTTTTTCATTGTTAACAATTAATGAAATATTAATTGAGGTGTTTTGGGGGTACATAAAGGGGTATTTGAGAATTTTAGATTTTTCACGAAATTTTTACTTGCCGAGAATTTCAGAATTCTTGGCAAATGGAAAGTGCCTTAGGGTCAGTTCTACAATCGATGGCTAAGCTTCTGGCCAGAGCAAAGTTGCGGGCAAGTCTCAATTTGCGTACTCTCATTGGCCAAAATATGACTTGGCTTTAACTTAGAAGCTTATCCGTGGATTGTAGAACTGACCCTTAAAAGCCCCAGGCTGACAGACATACACAGAAATTAGGAATTTATATTTATGTAGAGTTACGACCTTTATGTACATTGTTGTTTTGAGTCGTTTTGTATTTAAGGAGTTTGTAGGAGGATGCAGTGTTAGTTGTATTTTTTGTGATAATTTACAATAATTAGATATAGTGTACAGGGAAGAGTTGAAATTGTGGCAATATACTTAACAATAATACTTGTGCTCGAGCTACAGCTCGAATCTTTAATGGGAATCATCCAGGCAAAATTTTTATCACACCAATATGTTTTACAGCTGCTGATAAAATTTATGGTACATGGGTCAGTAGCTAACAGGAAACGTCACAGGGAACGGCGTGTAAGAACTGACGTCACTGAAGTGACGGTTCTGGGTCAGGAGAAAGGATTCGGGAATGCGTCGGCCAGGGCCTATGCTAAAGGCACCATCCCAGCATTTTCCTAACCTCAGTCAGGATGGTTGGCTGCTGGGATCGAACCTACGACCTCCCGAAAATTACGCCAACGCTCTACCACTAAGATGTTATGTTTAGGTTAACTAAGGAAGTATAATGTATTGTTAAAGTAACATTAGTGTCTATAGTTATTTTTTTTATTTTTAGCACATTACAGTCAATATTAATTGTTGGATCCGTATAGACGTGTTTTAGTTCGGCTCCGCGAATTTATTAGTTTTTCGTGATATAATTGTGATTAATTGGTGTATGTGTTTCCACTCTTCTTTCTACATGCCCTGAGGTGTTTGGTGATACTTCATAGTTCAGAGACGCTGGTCGGTGCTAGAAATTTGTTTGGTGTCATGTTGACTCCGTCCATCTTTCAGAGCATTTCTATGTAGTGCGAGTTGTTTTCTTCTAGTGTCTTGCCCTACATGAGTGATCTGTTAATCGACATGGATTCGCTCATATTGGATGTGATTTTGTTCAATTCATGTTTTGTGTCATGTTGAAGAAAGGAAATTTCAGTTATTGTTCGTTAACGATTTTGAATTCTTCAACAATAGCAATATCTTCCAAGTTTAAACAGATTATTTTAACAATGAAATAACAATGAATAATCAAGTCCATCATATGTCCTGCACTTCTGCTGGAGTCAGCTTTAATTCTAAGGATTATTTCTGCTCAAAATGTAATAAATACTTTCTCAATTATAGAGGACTAATGATACACAACGGTAAATGTCATAATGACAGCAGCAAGGAAAAGAGAGCATCTGTGCCTAGCGCTAAATATTGTTCACCCAATCAAATTTCCTTTGCTCATGACTTGATTTCAGGTAGCAGTATTACAGGTCAAAGTTCTAAACTGATTGATAGTTTGGGAAGGCTTAAGTCGTCAGTGCCCATTCTGCGAAGAGTTCCTCGAGGAGCAAGAAATGCTATGGCTGAGGCTCTTATTGATATCCTTCAGAAGATTGTAACATCTAATAATATGGAACACTGGATCGAACTTTTGTTCTTCCCATACATCACTCTCAACATGCCTTCAAAATCCGCAAAAATCTCTAATCTCACTACATGGGTGAAACAGAGAATTCAACTTTGGTCCAGTAGCACTCATGATGATATAACTAATCCAATGACTGTCATGCCCAATAAATACAAACATAATAAGAATGTTAACAAATCATCCAACGATGTCTTGATCAAGCATATTGAGAACAAACTTTCTGATGGCGACATACATGGTGCTGTCAGACTTCTAATTTCTGAAGACAGCTTCGCCCCAACAGACCCCACCATTTTCCGGGCCTTAAAAGAAAAACATCCTCCGCACCCGTATGCATTTGCTCCTCCTAACTTAATAGATCATAATATTGATGTCAATAAAGTTATCTCCAACGAGTTACTTAAGGCGCTTAAATCATTCCCTACTGGTTCAGCTGGAGGGATAGACAGCATTGCGTCCTTCAATCCTAAAAGATTTAATACTTTATAATATTCAAGACTCTAAAAATCGCCTTACGAAGGTTATTTGTGATTTTCTTTCTATGATCTTATCAGGAGAAGTGCCCATAGCAATAAGGCCATTTTTCTTCGGGGCTTCTCTTATAGCAAATGTGAAATTTGCTTCTCTACCACCTACCCTTTCCAAGATATGGC
>JAGDQP010023586.1:0-28974 GCA_022664845.1 Lepisma saccharinum | reverse complement strand
CTACGCACATCTTGTCCAGTTCCTTGATATGCTATGCAGGACGACACTCGTGCGCCCAGTCTTCTCGCATCTTTACAACAATTTGAGCTCCTAACGTACATAGCATCCACACGCATTCTATCTCAGTAATCTTATGGTACATTACAGGACACCATCTCGGTATAAAACTCGTCCAAAGAGTGTAGTGCCGTTACATGATTTCTCGATAGATCGATCACCTTCCTCTATTGGGTAATAGTACCTCCCCTCTCTCGGATTTCCTTCACGATTGTTTCCACTTAAGATTCAAGCCTCTGGCTCACTCGCTAGTAGTATATAGACACAACGAGATGTCTAGAAAGTGACATTCGGTACACCGCCATAAGAGTAGCTTCCCTTTCCAATTGATTTACGTAAGTTCTGACTGTTATTTTGCCTTGTTCCGGAGGAAATTGAGCAAATGACTTCAAGTCAACCAGGCGTATTCAGGTTGTTTCTGTTTGATAAGGTCTTCTCGTTTGAGAGGTTTGCGTCGTTATAGGATCTAACTTTCCATATAGGAGTTTTGTAGACATTTTGCTTTCTGGAGTATCGTTCATGATTCCCTCCAACTGCCTACCTCTTAAATTTTGAAGGCCATATTCCGAAAGTGACTCTGACTTGTGCGTGCAGCTGTAATTTCCCTGATATTCACTTTCGATATCGCTGTGAGTAGGATGGCAACACTTGGCCGTGTTTTGGATTTAATCAGGATTTAATATATTTCATATAAGACTACGAGCCATACTATAAAGCCATGAGCCGCGTGCTTGAGCTAACCTACAGAACATGGTATAGGAGGTCATAGTAGACTATACCCTATACTTTGGCGATCAATATCCCCCAGCCCCCATGGCATATCTGTAAAGAACATGGACCATTTCATAAAAGGCTACGAACCTTTTTATAGAAACCTGAAGAACATAGCACACCTAGACTACAGAACATGACAAAGATACCCTATACCCTAGTGTTCTATTTCCCCCAGCCGCCGTGGTGTACCTGCTAAAGAGCATGGGATGACAGCGCTGCACGAGTCGTCGTATTACATTTTAATCTATTTCATAAAATACCACGAACCATCCACAAGACCGTGCTCGAGCTCCCCTACAGAACATGCAATAGGAGGCAATAGTAGACTATTTTCCCAGCCGCCGTGCTGTATTAGCTAAAAACATGGCATTTTATAAAAAGCTACGAACTATTTTATAGAGCCCTTAAGAACATAGCACACCTAACCTACTGAGCGTGTTATAGGAGGTCATAGTAAACTATTTCCCCAGTCACCATGCCGTATCTGCTGAAGAACATGGGCTAACCTGAAGAACGTACTCTAGCAACCTTACATTTCAGGCCTAAACGATACACTGTGTCGCAGTTTTTGGCTACCTATAATAAAATGTTACGAGCATATTTTTCACTATTATTTTGTAAAAGGCTACGAGCACATTTTTCCAACCTTATTTATAAAAGACTACGAACATACTTTTAACCCTTATTTAACATAGCAGAAATTACACACGAACGCTATTTAACCCCACATAGTACACATTTCATAAAAGGCTACGGCCCCTTTTTTCATTCCCTATTTAATATATTAGATATTTCGGGAAAAAAATACGGCACTATTTTATCCACTATTTAACATAGCACATATTGCACGAAAGTGTACGAAGCTCTTTTTCATTCCTCATACCATTGTACGATAGCACAGATTTTCCCAACCCTACATTATACACCAGTGCACAATACCAAAGATTCCATAGAAGGGTAAGAAGCTCTTTTTCAACCCACAAAATACTACAGAGGTTATGGCACAGCTCCCTATTAACATAAAAGAGGCTAAGGCACCATTTTCAGCCCCCTATTTAACATAGCAGAGACTTCGGAGCATTTTTTCAACCATTACTTAACATATCAGAGATTGCACGAAAGGGTACGAAACTATTTTTAAACCTAAAAACACTACTTAACATAGCACAGATTATATAGCACTGATATTAATGCGCGATAGCACAAATGCCATAAATGCACATTTTCACCCCAATTTAACATAGTAGATATTACACAAACACACACATTTTCGCAAGCCCTGTTTAACATAGCAGATATTACACAGATACATAGGAATATATGCAAATTACGTTATTTAATCCCACATAGTTCACCAGTGCACGATACGAAGCTTTTTTCAACCCTAAAAACACATTTTCCCCAGCCACTATTTCACATAGCAGAGATTCCATAAAAGGCTGGAAATAATGAAAGGCTACGATGCTGTTTTTACAACCCTTAATTAAATAGCAGAAATTAGACAGAAATATATGATCTCTAGGCTAATGATTAAAACTCTAAGTGCACAACCACTATTTACCTTAGCTTAGATTACACAGGCAACGTGCTTACATGCATATAACAGAAATTGCAACATAAATAATTTGAAGTCAGTTTCCAACAGAGCTCCTAGCAGGCAGTTACATATATATTTTTCCAACCCATATTTAACACAGCACAGAGGCTACAGTCTTACAGGTACATAGCAAAAATTACAACAGTGCCAATGTCAAATTTGAAGTTAGTTTCTATACCTAACCCATATAACAGACCGCCCTTGTCCTAATGGTCAATAGTAGTCAATTCAAGTTTGTTGAATAAGCAGTTATAACCATAACCAAGGGTCACTGATGGTTGAAAACTGCCTAATATAAGTATTTTAATACTACTTGAGCCTAAGTTAACAAAATGGTACTAACGTCAAAGGTCAAATATTTAACCCTCTATATTTCGTAAACGACTAGACATATTGAAATATGATTTTCACAATTGGAATTAGGGCGTTGAATACTGCATGTGAAAAAGTAGTGACCTCGAGGTGAAAGGTAAAATTTGAAGATAGTTTGCTAACATCGCCCCTCGTGCTAGTAGAATACTAACAGTTAAAAGTTTTATTTCATCATTCCCTCAAGAGAAAACAGGTCGAATTCAACGGTAACGAACATTGTGTGAAACAAAATCGATATGAAATGAAACACCGAGCGGCCGTGACTCAATGCTTTGGCGTTGGATTCCTTTTCCGGAGGTCCAGGGTTCCATTCCTGGAGACGGCCATCCTGACTGAAGATTTCATAAAAGTTTTATTATGCAAATGCCTGAATCATATCTTATTTTAAGGCTATGTCCGTTTCCGTCCAATTCCCTTTGCTATTGTTCATGCTTGTTGTTATTGCTAAGCTCGAATGTAAAATAGTCTCCGTGTTGTATATGGAGATACCTGAAATAAATAAATCTTCGGAAGTGTTAACGCAGCTGGACCTGTAGTTTAAGCTCGTGATGTTTAGCCGTATACTCACATATACAGTTACAGACATACCACAAGTGGCTGTAGACAATGTCTTGTTTCCCAACTTAGATCCCAGTTAAATAAGGTATCATTCAAACACTCACTCACTTTTGCCACACTTCAGTACTCGAACTCGTGACCTACAGACTAGCACAAACAGACAGACAATAGTTAAAATAGCTCCTTCTTTTCCCCTGAACGTCCTACGTCTAAAGATTAAAAAGATAGATCTTAAACAATTTCCATAGTCAAGATAGTATGACATTAGCTACATAGTTTTGTTTTTCATTTTTTAAAAAAAACTCTACTCTCGGATGAAATGTTGGGCACCCCAGCCGTGCGTGCGCTTTCTCTCATTTATTTTGGAACTGGCAATATTTGAAATCTGGAGAGTATAAATAAGAGATTTCTCGCTGTGGTAGTCAACATTTCATCAGGGAATTCGGATTTCAGAAAATTTTAATATTTCATTAAATTTAACATTTTAATAGCCACGTGCGTGCAGGTGCCGACCGGGTAGACGTGCGGTCTAAGGCGAAGAGCAACGACTCGAAGGTCCCGGGTTCGAGTCCCGCTAGAGGCATGGGTTTTTGTGGATTTTAACTTGGTGTAAAGGGTCGAATCGTGACGGACCGAAGTAAAAAGTGTTACTAGAATGTCCCATAGAAAATAAAGTTTTTACGTGCATGAAGGTAGTAGTGACATCTACTATTTGGAATTTTTGACGTACTACAACCCATTACAAACTACTACCTACTTTCGAGTTTCTGTTAGTTATGATTCGCCATTTTCTTGCAGAGTTTATACGGTTCAGAAATCGAGACGGGCAGGGGTGGGGGAGCCGTGGTGCAGTCAGGATTTGGTTGGCTCTCGGATATCCATATGGTTAACAATCTCGCCCTTGGTGAGAACGGTTCCGGGTTCGATTCGCAAAATTTTGATACTTATCCAGTATCATGATAAATATTGCGGAGACACTTTGAATACAAGAAGGAGCAAATTGGGGTCATCTGAACCAATGTACAAGTGCGACAAGAGCCGATGAGCTGACTACGTACTACCCAACGAATAGTCGTTTGAATTTTATTTTATTTTATTTATGGCATTTAAGATCAGAGGCTCAGGCCGAGCTAAAAGCCGTCTTGTACACCTTGGCGCTCTACGGAATGTCGTACCATTTGTTTAGGTTTTAGTTAATAAAAATGATTTTAGGTGTTCGAAACGTCAGTGTGGCAAATTTCTGCATGATTTGAAAAATAAACGAGATTATGAGTAATATTTTCTCGTCGTGAAAGTTTAAAGAATTGTATTCAAACGTCCATCAATTCTTTGATTTATAGCGACAGAAAAGCAAAAAATAGATACCAGAAACGTTCCTCCGTTCCTCCGGTACCTGAAAATAATCTTATTGGTCAAAAGTTTAATTTTGCATTTCTTTCTGCTTCTCATTGAGCATTCCGAAAAGGAAAAAAAAAAACTTAAAATGATATTTTACAATCCGTAGGGCAATTCATCTTAACACTGTTAGGGAGAATTGAATTTGTTCAAGTGAATGCCCTGATTTCAGCATTTGTTTGGAAAGCCTCAATGAAGTCGATCACTTTGCGGATTGATCCGACAACCCTGGAATAAGAAGTGCATACAATTTCCACTAAGTTATTTTATCAACTGTGACGTAATCTTCATATACTTGCCAGGCGAGCTTGAGAAAGGTAGAGCTTATTATATTTAAAATGTATTAATTTTTGCTCTAAAGACATAGTTGAGACAAATAATCTCTTTCATAGTAATTAAAATTTAATAGTAGATATCTGTTCATATTTTACCAAATTAAAGCTTGCAAAAGCTAGACAAATGCCAAAAGACAAATAAGAATATCTAAAATTATTTGAAAGATAATAGTTCTGTTGGTAATTCATTGTAATCGATGAAAAGGATCCGAAGCGTGAAGATCAAATCTTCTTAAAGTCAACAATCAGTTTCCTACCTCACGACAGAGGAATAAGTTGTTTGATTTTCTTCGCAAGTAATTCAAAATAATAATAATAATGTTTGCTATTTATACACGATTAATGAAGTTGTCCTTATGTGTTTATGCACAATTCTCATATTGAAAAGTATGACAAACAGAAAAGCGCGCATGTATGCATACATGGTAAGATACAATAGATTACTGTATAATGTAGTGTATAAGGGAATATGACTTACACCTCCCCCCAATAACTTTAGACACCCCTCTTCGGCTACATTCCTGGCGTACTCCCTGGATAGGGGATCGGAAAGGATTCAGGAAAGTGTCGGTCAGGGTCTATGCTGTATGTGTCATCCCAATATTTGCCTGGTGTGACTGAGGAAAACCGTGGAAAAAAGTCAATCAGGATGGTCGACTGCTGGGATTGAACCCACGGCCTTCCGAATGCTACGCCAAAGCTCTACTACTGACCAACGGCGGCTCGGTCAATGTTCTAAAGATTTCACATTTAAAGAAAATACATCAGTACTCCTAATCTTTCAAAATAAGATACAGGTGTGTAAATATGAAACCGGAATTTGTGCATAGACGGCGTTAGCTGTCACTGTGGTTACCGTAAAATTGCGTCCTTGGCGCCACTTGCTTGTTTTGACTGATGATAACGATTTGCATCTCACAACCGGACAAGTTTCATGTCATAGTATAGTGTTTAATAGCGTTGAACATGGCGCCATTTGTACCAACAAACTACGATGTGCGGACAGCACTGATTTCTTATTACCATTTGAAGAAAAGTGCTGCAGAATCGCATCGCATGCTTGTCGAAGCTTACGATGATCATGCTCCTGGTAAGTCACAATTTTATGCGTGGTTTACAAAATTTAAAAGTGGCGATTTTGACTTGCGAAACGAAGAACGTGGAAGAACACGGAAAAAGTTTGTAGACAGCGAATTGCAAGGTTTGTTGGATGAAGATGACGATCAAACGCAACAACAACTCACGGATCATATAAATGTGACAAGAGAAGCAGCTTCCATACGTTTAAAAGCCATGAAAAAGAGTCAGAAAGTGGGAAAATGGGTTCCATATACATTGACTGAACGACAGCAGGATAATCGAAAAACCACTTGCGAAAATCTACTTTCCAGGTACAAAAGGAAATCATTTTTCCATCGAATTATGACTAGTGACGAAAAGCGGATATATTTCGATAATCCTAAACGTAAAAGGTCATGGGTAACTTCAGGAGAACCGGCGACATCGACTGCAAGGCCAAATCGCTATGGACGAAAGACAATGCTTTGTGTTTGGTGGAATCAGAAGGGAGTGATCAATTATGGAATGCTGAAACCTGGCGAAACCGTTAATACCCAACGTTACCGACAACAAATGATCAATTTGCATCAAGCTTTGCGTGAAAACGACCAGAATATGACCAAAGACAACATAAAGTGATTGTGCTCCACGATAATGCACCCTCCCAAACAGTAAAACCGGTAAAGGAATCGACTGCGACGTTTGGTTGGAAAATCCTTCCGCATGTGGCTTACTCACTGGACTTAGCGTCTTCCGATTTTCACTTATTTGCATCCATGGGACACGCACTTGATGACTAGCGCATCACATCTTACGAAAATGTACGAAAATGGCTTGATGGCTGGTTTGCAGCAGAAGAGGCACAGTTTTTTTGGTCTGGTATCCACACATTGCCGGAACGATGGCAGAAATGTTTCGCTAGTGATGGCCAATACCTCGAATAAAATAGTTCTTTCCATTGCCTTCCAATCACTGTGTTTTTTCTGTACATAAATTGCTTTTTCATATTTACGCACCTGGTAATTTCAATTTATACCATAATATATTGAAAAGGCGATAATAATAATATTAATAATCCTCTCTCTATATAAAACAGAAATCCTGACTGACTGACGTATGTCTAATCTGGCTTTAACTAACCTATTTGACTTATGTTCGATAATGTAGCAAAAGATGTGCATATTTCGAAAGTAGAAAATAAAAAAAAAAATATTGCTTTTTAACAATGCTGAGCTTTGTTGCGATCGAACCCCATACCTTTAAACAGCTCTCGACTGCTTTATCTACTAGACCGTAGAACCAGGTACTTGAAGACTGCTTCTGAGTCAAATGACGCTGCAGGCCACAGTTAGTACTAATAATAAATTATAAATTCCTGAACCCATATAAGGCATTTTTGCTTTTAACAAATGTAAAGAACGTTTCCCTTTTTCATCTTTCTATATTCTAATCTACCGGCAAAATTCTTTTGGAACGGAATGCAGATACTTGAGTTACCTAAATTCCTTTTAAAAAGGTTGGAACATTGCCGGACCCCAACTTTTTCGGGACCACCAAGAAGTAGATGGGGACTCACTTATTTCCCAGCCATCACGAATCCTCTCGGTTTAGCTCTTCTCTCGAGCATCAGGAAATAGACGGTGAGCCGCGTTTTCCCGACCAAAGGCAATTGACCGTTGTCCATCCTTTCCCCACTATCAAGTGTTGTAGGAGGTCGGAGTTTCGCCCTTATGCCGGGAGTCAGAGATTAACGGTGGGTCGGAAATTGCCAGATGACCAAACACCACTTGTGGCTATACATATAACTTCCCCCTCTACTTGCCGACTACTAGTTTGGGTTCTGCCTATTCACGACGCCGGCCCAACCAAAATCCCCGAACATTTGCCGTGTTTGTCGGCATTTGGTTTCCTGAGTCAGTGCAAGTTGAGTTTCTCCGTGGCCTTACTATGCAAATGTGGTATCTTCAAAGAACCCACATTTTTTTTTTCTGTGAAGCAGTCAAATATAGGGCAACAGTCATTTGCAATGTTTAGACCTACCAAAGAGTGTATTTATTCAAAAAATCATTTGGTTGGATTAGATCCCTTTATTTATAACAGGGCTCAAATATGGTCTTTGTCAAAAAATTCTGGATTTTGGGCTTAAATATCTAATAAAAAAATGTAATTTAAAGGATGCCTTGTTAGTGGTCAGCTCAGAACCAAAATTGTAACTTTTATTTCTAATTGGTTTGGTCAGTGCAAGCGGATTATATGTGTATATCCAGCTTCATATTACTACACTGCTTGAAAGGCACTCTTTTAACTCTTATGACCAATGTTTATTTCCAAACCACTAAAAGAAAAAAAATGCCATCTTTACTGTGATTTGAGCACATACAAAGCTTCCCCGAGACCAAATTCCAGAATATTTACGATTGCCCATTTGAGATATTTTAGACCCAAATCCGGCATGTTCCTGTAGCAAAAGAGCTCGCTGATTCAACACCACATATTTTTCTACAAATCCGTCTTTTGATAGTTCTACATTGCAAGGGAAATTGTAGTCTTATATTCAGCTCCTTCCCCAAAACATGGTGACCTTCGTGAAGATAACACATTTGCATTTGAATCGTATGGCAAAGAATATCCGTTGGTATTGACCAAACCATTACAAAATCAAAGTTTCAATTTCTATTGTTAGTTGGTCACATAGAAAGCTTCTTCGAAACCACATTTCAGAATGTTTCATGAGGACGGATACGAGATATTTAAGCCCGAAATAAAGCATTTTTCGCAAAGAGCCATGCTTGAATACCCATAAAAAAAAGTGTGATTTAGGCCAGAAACTCTTTGGGAAGTCTAAACATGACAAAATTTTGAAGAAATTTATTTAACTACTACACCACAAAACTTGGTTTAAAAATCGACTTTACACAATTCATAACTCATTTTTCGGCCTAATTTTTGGAATAAGAAATTAATTTTAAAATTTGGGATATTTTATTATGTTTTGGCAGCCTTTGACTATTTCAAGAAGGTAGATGAGAATATGGAGACCTACCTTCCATATGACAAATAGCTCCAGACAAATACACTACATGCAATTATT
This sequence comes from Lepisma saccharinum, assembly GCA_022664845.1. Taxonomy (NCBI): domain Eukaryota; kingdom Metazoa; phylum Arthropoda; class Insecta; order Zygentoma; family Lepismatidae; genus Lepisma; species Lepisma saccharinum. Next base: position 19,736 of record JAGDQP010023586.1, on the reverse strand, counting down.
TATTGTTATTACACGATTAAATTTATTTGTACTTAACATTCACATATAATGTACCGACGTTCTGTCAACATCTACCACCTCTCTGATGTGATATTTTAAACATATTTATTAGTTATGTCCTGAAATGCATGTATGGATACATATAAAAATGATTATTATTATTTTATCTAATTATTCATGCTCGAGGAATATATCATTAGATAAAATAAATTTTCCACAACAGGATTCGAACCTAGACCTCACGCGCTCTACCACTGAGCTAACATGAACACATATATCTACTTCTTTCTGGTATAACTTCCTCTGAAGAAGCATGACTGAATTTTAGGTGTTCAAGACAATGACATTGATAAACGTTTCAAATGCTGTTGTTTTTCTCTTCTTTCTCTTGTTTATTGCACTATGAATGCGGGAACTAAATTTGCTGTCTTGACTATCATTACAAATCTGCTTTTACGTATGGAAACGTACGTGACAAAACGATCACGTGCTCAGATGTATGGATGGATTCGAAATACTGTTTCATAACGTATTTTAATGAATGTTACTTTTATGTACACTTAATAACATTTCAACATGTGTTATTGCACTTAAATGAAGAAAACATCTGCATATATCTTTCCCAATTGGCTCGAACTTTTCATCTTTGGTTTACTGCTTCCGAAGATACCCGAAGTTGGATTTAGAGAATTTTCAGCTGAAAATGACCGTAATCAATGCGGTCACCTTTTTGGAATAGAGTGTACAATATACATTTCAAAATATATAGTGTTTATAAAGAAAGAAATGTTGGGTGAAAAAGAAATGTTTTTGGAAATGCATATATTAGCTTGTTCCGGTCATGTGAAATTGGTGTCCACCATGTTGCAAAACTACCTGAAAAGTAAAGCGAAAAAAATTCACCCAAATATCTCTGATTCTGCACACGAAATACATGAAGTCTGCACAAAAAATTAATCGAATTTAGAAAGTAAGTCGCACGGAAGCCCAAATTTTGACAAATATTACGGTACAACTCTGCCCAGAAGAAAATTCGGACTCTATTCAATATATGCATGACTGATACTCGTCGTGTTGTCAGATGAACTGTTGTGCATTCTGGACTGCAGATCATTCTGAAGTTTCCTGCAAGTTTTGACAATCAGTGCGTTACTTGATAATATTTCGATAACTGTTTTAATCTGAAATATAGGATTTCGGTCCGTCTGCACCGGAATACTCCAAATATGTAGTTTCCCCACTGATTTGTGATGTGGTACCTGGATGACTCATTTCCCATACCATTTAGTTCATAAAATGGCACCTCCTGGCTGTAACGCATTACATACTAGATTTGGTGTATTTACGAGTTTTAAATTTGAGAAGTACGTAACGCTAACATTTCTAACATATTCTTACTATGTCACTATTCCATCTGTCTTTCGTAGTTGAAAATTTGTGCAGTCTTTAAGACAATTACAGTCGTATCCTGATGTTCCAATATGTTTGTTCACAATTCCGTTACCTGTAAAATAAAATTTAATATTTTAGTTATTAAAGTGTAAAATATTGTGTTATATGTAACATTGATATTAATGTTTACATAAACAAAATATCTTATTTTAACATTCATTTTGAAAATAAAAATTCAAATTGAAAGCAGCGTCAAGTGAATCGACATTTCGCCAAGTTTAATCGGCGTACACGTATAATGTGCTGTTTGCTTTTTAGTTCTCCCTTTGAATAGAGAAATGCCAGTTCTCTACGGATTACTGAATTGTTATCTAATCTTTTAATTTCGTTATTACTAATTTATTTTGTTATATGAATTGATTTATAACCAGTTATTTTCACAAGGAATACATGGACATGTAACTTAGTGTCAAAAGAGTGAAGTGCAACAAATATTACATACATAACAGAGTACCTTTAAAACATTTCCCTTGACTATTCTGTATTTTTATTCTGTTTCTAGGCCTTTGAATAATTGAGTTGTTCCTTGATTGACGCTGATGATAAGGGGTTCTTTGTTGAAGTTAAGAAGTTCATGCTTACTTTGATAGTGAAGAATGGGAACAATCATTCAATTGACGGACCACCCAGCTCTCCACCACATATTTCGCCTCTTACGCTGCACATTTTCTCGGAATAGACGTTATCATACGGCGCTGCATTAACTATGAACTAACATGGCACAAGTTATGAATGAATGATTCCCTGCTAATTAAAAACACGATTAGCAACATAGTTCAAACGTAATGTAAACAGAGGATTTACCCAATTATGCTTTAATGGCCCGTGGAGAGGATTATCCGACCAACTGTAATGAACGGCCCTTGCTTCCATACCGTGCGCGTACAAACATGTTTCATCCTTAGTAATCACAAGATTTAAGAAATTTGGGCCAACGTTTTCCAGGCATAACAACTGAACTGACCTGACTGACAAGATTCTCTTTTTCTTAAGATGTTAACTAAACAGATTTTAGCAACATGTCGCATGTGTACCTTTATAGCCACAATTGTAACACACACGGGCCTGTATTGGTGTTCAGTTCAAAACCAACTTTATTTATAGGGAGAATACAATTTGCACGGATTTCATCCCGAAATCATTTCAGGTTATTAATGTAATAAATTAGGGACGGCAATCATAATTTTTGTGTCGTCCTCAGGGGAACATATTTACCAATGGTAACATTATTTAGTACTCATTCATTTTCCACTATACGTTTCGTGAAACATGTCACAGGTCTTAAATAAAGTTATTAATGAATTATTACACTCATAAACGCTGTACTTCTACTTCCATGGCCACGTAAGTTAACAATCTAACAGAATACTATAAATATGTGCATTCAAAGTGCTTTTAGCTTTATTACGGCGGTACAAGGACACTGTCACAGTTAGTTCTCTTCCGCGTGTTTCTAAATATAGTCATTATAGTTTTGTCGTATTATCACATAGTCGAAATGCACGCACTATACACATCATTCGTTTTGTAGTAAGACAGTTAGAAGGGAGGTGCCATATGAATAGGTACTTCCTTTTGTAAGTGGCTTACAGCGGCGAACATAATTAAACGGGCACGTAAGTGAGAGCAGGTAAAAAATAGGAACTCGAAACACAACTATAAGGTACAGTGTAAACTAGGAATTAACACTAACGGAGTGGATTGAAAATATCCCAGGAGTTTCTTACGGATATAGTACATGGGAGAACACTATAACATTTTTTTAAGAAATTTAAGAAAGTATATGAATATTTACATGGCGTCCACGATCCACAGACCACGAGGTACTTAAGGCTGAAATTGTGACCGACAATAACAAAATATGTAAAGCACTGGGAAGAGCATTTAATTGCAGTTGGTAAACAGTCAAATAACACATGCATATACTTGGGAAACGATACACAGTTAATGATGTGACGAAACATCCAGAAGCTTGATGTTGTTAAATTCAAACGTGACAGCATTATCTAGCTTGGTAGCAAAACAATAAAAATTACTATATATATAACCGCCAATGTTGTCTCATATTTTGAAAAGTATGCTTTCTCGGTGCTTTATATATATGAATATATAATGTATATGTATATACTATATATATGTATATTGACTTATGATATGAATTCAACTTTCGTAGACGCTTCAATGCTCCAGTGAAAATCATATAAACGTCACAGGCTTATAAGTAGGCTCTCCTTTCACTTTGTCGAAATGTGCCATAAACTATCTTATTGATTATTCCATAGCACTGCTATAAATAAATGTCCCATATGTGAACAAAGTGGAGACTACTACTCGAATTTCCTAGGCCAATTTTGTCGTTGAAACAAACTAAGAATGCTCATCATGCACAACAGCCTGTCTAACTCCCTAACTGAGAAGACGCTCTTGAAGGAGAACAAGGTACTGATATTAACGAAGAGCTATTAAGATAACTTCCCCATATACTTTCGAGATGCCGTAAAATACACTATTTACTACAGATGGAAAATAACACGCTACAACGTCCACATTTGAAACATGTTAAAAATCATATTTCTGACATGTACTGAAGGCTAGATTAGCAAAATATTAGTTTGTATTTTGCTGATGATTATCTAAATTCAGAACGAGAGAAAGTTATTTTCTTAAAAAATCGGAATAGCGCTCAGGCAATTGGGACAGTAGTTATTCTTTTGCTCCGTAGATGGCATTTGTAGTCAGAGCTTCACTCCGAACAGCTACTCTTGGTTCTCCGAAAAAAAAAAAAACCTCAAGAGAAGACGCCGCCGGCCCTATAATTTGAAAAGTTTGATGTTAGAATATCGACTCTTGATTTTTGTCTCTTTGCGCACTCAGTTATTCATATTGAAAATTGGAATATGAATGCACAACCATTTGAGCGCTATTCTACGTTTCAGTTTAAAGTTACATAGATTAAACTGAAGTGAGTACAACGGTGCTTTACAGTCGAGTCAAAATACTTATAGTTATCAGTTGAAATCCTGCTTGTGTCTTCTGTTGAATCTCCCTATCATTAATGATATAACAATTGATATACTGAATTACTAGGAGCATATACAGCTTCTCCTAGGGTCTTGTGAGGTTCTGTCCTTGGAGGTAAAAGGTTTCTGATGAGCGCAATATAAATTGTGTTCTCGTTGCTCAGACTTTTAGTTGAGATTTTGTTTCTTTTGATATTTCTGAACCCAGAATTTCAACCGAAGTATAACCACGTTATAGACGAACCAACCATTCAAGTCGAAGGTCTCTTTAGGTTTGGTTAAGGTAAAACTTGTTTTGTATGGAGGTGATTTGCCCCACGATTAATAAAATTAAATTTCGAAGTTGTGCGAGATATTTTTTTGTTTATGTTATTATTTAAATTTAAATTAACTTATTTAACAATTATTGTAGTAACCGAACTCGAAGTTTTCAATTGGATTGATTGACTCCTTGATATTTAGTGTTAATTGCTCGGAGTAAATTATGTTGCTCTTGGCCGAATTTCGGAACTTTTTTCTATCACCAACATTTATGGAGGCTCAAGCAATTCTAAGGGTTAAGAAAATTGAAGATTGTTTTCTATAGAAGTGAGTTACGGATATTTACTGTGAATTTTGATGTACTATGTCAGATGTTTTTTTTAATCTGTGAAAGTAGTTTGTGGGCGAATTGTTGGAGTTGGATTGATTTAGATCGGTCACATGCTCCTGGAAGTAAATTTATTTTTTAGATTAGGATTAGATGAGCTGAATTGCTATAACGTTTTGAAATTTGCGATAACTTGTAAGAATGTTCATTCAAGCATGTATATGCATATATGTTGATGTATATTGAAAAGTTCATATTTGTTGTTTACTTCTGAGTAGAAATCTAGTTTGAATCGAAATAGTTGGAATACTGATAATAATTGAATTAACTTTACAGCAAAATTTAATTGGGCTTAGATAGCAGTCCGTTTATGCTTCCTTAAATCATAGTTAGATCGTAATTTAAACTTTTCCCCTGAAAGTTGGGAAAGGTATATAAAGATTGTATACTGAGTTGTTCTAAAATTTATTGTGGGATTCAGAGAGCCAATTAGAGAAATACCTTGTGCTATAGAGAACTAGTAAACCTTTTGATGTATCCTGGAGTGAATGTATGTGTGAGAGTGGTAATATTTAACAATAAAATTGTGTAGTTTAGTGCCTTTAGTTTTAAGATCTGATTTGTGGATCTTGTTTATGAATGTCTTGCTTTATGATTTGTTGATGTTTTACGTGGGGCCAATTGAGGCAGCTTATCCATTCGGTGGTACAGCAAATTATGTTACATTAAGCTACTCGGGTTTTGTAAATGCCCTAACGAGATCGGAAAATTCTAATATGGTAAAGACGGGACAAACAGACACCATAAGCATATTTTCAATGATAGCATATCTTTTTGAAACCATGAAAAAATGAAACATACAGCAAAATAAAAGTACATCATACAGCTACGCATTGACAGGTGAACATACATTTTAGTACATGTCGATTTCAAAGGAATACACAAAATATGAAGTGGTTCAAAATGTCCATATACCCCTTACATTGGGGGTACAAGGACACTGATACTGAGGCAAATGGACAGTCACATACCTAATCATCAGAATCCATATAACATTTATCGCATCCGAAGTACGGCTCATCGTCCTTAGTAGCACAGTTTAGATGAAACCAAAAAGAACACGTAATACATTGGACCCAGTTTTCACCTAGCTTATATACTTTTCTACACGCACAACAAATGTTGCGCAAGTCCGCTTTCATTCTAGATGTCCGCTTCGTTGATTATTTGGAGGAGAGGATCTTTCGTTCCTTTGCTTCAAGTTCACGTAAATGATGCTGATCAGTCAAGATGCGCGATGATCCTAAGCGACGTGCCTGATCTCTTTTCGATGTTTCTGAAGTACTGGGAAGAGGACTCAGAGATTAAAATTTAACTTCCACTGAGGATTGATCTGTACAGACATATGTAGATCCCGAAGCTGCTGGTGTGTCAAGACGCATCGCTGTTCCATTGTACCGCGAAGGTGATGATGGTATACCTACTTGATCGATTGTTGTATTTTGCTTTGGAGTGGTGAATAGTGAAGAATATACAGTTGAGGGTAGAAAAACGTCATCCGAAAGTTTGTTGGGGTTGAAAGGAAATATACCACAATTCGAAAACCCATTTGAAGCAGTTCCAACTAATGCCACACGATTCCATGCTTCCGTTAAAATTTGTCCAAAAACAATTTTGCTAATTCATTTCCCAGGAAATCGTCGCACATGATTGCTGCATGCGTTATTATAATATGCTTTCAACGCTGCGAAAAATATAAATTCAATGGTTGAAGTAGCAAGATATATGGAAGGCAAGATATATGGATGTTGTTTCTAACAGCCTTCCCTAATTTTGGTACATCTGAACAGTGAGAGCTATGTCCATCTAAGATGAGAATAACATCCCCAGGTGGTTTATGGTCAATAAAATGATCGATGAATCGTGAAAACTGCTCCCCCTTCATACACCCACTCTCCGACAGCACTACTTTGCTACAAGGGGCATGTTCATCTTGAATTCGTCTTTCATTCGTTGTCCTTTAATGATTACAAATGGAGGAACATACTGACAACTTGCTGAAACACACACTATTACACTAACAGTCTCACCCTTTCCCCCTGTTGTTTGACATTGGACATCATGTTTTCCACATTTCGAAATTAGTTTTTTTCGGTTTGTATATTAGTTACAGACCAGTCTCATCACAATTGAAAAGTTTACTTGGTTCATTCTACAAGTTATATCGCTCGATCAAACTAGCGAGGTTGTCATAAAAGAGTTTCACATTCTCGCGCGTTAAATTCCCTGCTCTTGCAAATGATAGGTCTGATGCTACCCGAAGATTAAGTTGTTTGTGCAGCGACCAAAAGATCCTCACCCAGTCCCTTCCGGCCATTTCAGTTTCGTTATTAAATGAGTGCTTATCATTATTCAATACTTCAACCTTGTATACAAACCTTCTCAGATCTTGAATAGTTAACCCAAAAGAAATGTTGTCTAATGCAATGTTATGGTTTTCTAACTGGTTTTATATCTCCTTCGAAAAAGTTGTGTCTTGTCCAAATTTCTTAATAGTATCCTTCGTGACCACCCGTCTTCTTAGTGTGTTTCGGGGTACGTTAAATGATTTAGCAGCAGCTGCAAGAGGCATCTTGTCTTCTCTGACTGCTTGCAGCAGCTAACATGGCATATTTATCCTATTTGCATCTGTCTGTAGTTCGTTCTCGATGACGAACCATTTCTGTAACGAAAACAAAATACCCCTTGAGTATATTGTTTCGATTTCTGCATGTTCTACTTACAAGCTACATATTTGTCCTGCAGAAAACATATTTTTACTTTGCAAAATAACGTTAACTGCAGCTGTCCATCTGCCCCCCCCCAACGCTTATATAGCCCCCACTCAGTTATTGAAGTATGTACTTACCATTTCTTCCACAGGTGGCAGGCACATGCGGGTGTTCCCGTGCATGGCTGCCTATTCCCGCCCTGTACTATTACCACAAACCATTTCGACTCTTGCCTTGTGCTTACGTACTAATAGAATAAGATATAACATATAAGACTTATACCGGTGTTCTGTACAACTTACCTTTCTTCTCCTTCTTCTCCTCTTTTGCATTTACACAGTTTAACACTGAATATATACTGTCTCTTGTTCAGCGTCAGTCTTCCACACACGTGTCCCTACTCAAATAGTATGACAGATTCAGGATTGGAAACTCTATGATTTTATTGCAGCCAATTTTCTTAGCAGATGTCCGTTTGTATCAATGTCATTTTACTCCAACTTTACAATATGGATTGAACGCCACCCAATAATAGCCATATGTGGGTGTGCTGGACTGGTATAATAAATACAGGATTAAATCGAAGGAATTTACCTGGTTTATTATGATGTCAACCTAATGCACTTTCGACTTACCCAGGAATTCGCGTAAATTTTGAAAGAAATTTAGGACAAGGAGGTGTTAGTTCGGAAATCCCTCAGTATGCTGAACATAGTGGTTACGGTCAGAGGAATGGGGAAGGTAGTGCCTTGTCAAATGTTCGTGGTCAATATGCTTCTAGTACAACTTTGAGATTTCACCCATACGATAGAAGTAATCGATTTAATCCCAATTTTGGACTAGGATCTCAGACTTTGCCAGGATTTGGGCAAATGAATCATGGTTTCCGTAATGAATTTAAAAACAACTTTGATAGAAATCTCGATGTTCGGCTTTGTCCTTCTGAACTTTCTCCTACAATTCTTGAATATGATAGATCTTTACTAACTAGGTTGATAAATGAAAATGTTTAAACAATATTTACAAATATATCTGGTGTAGTAAAAAGTAATCCATCATTTTGCCAATAGATGGCTTCAGTGATCTGTATCTCGCGTTGTATAAGTCCAATCGGGTTCAACGAGATGGCGTTCAAACGATGAGATTGCGTACTACAAACACTGCTCAGATAGTTGTGATGAGTTGACTCAGTGTTGTGTGAGCGCGCGTCAAAATGGACACTAGCAAAGAGAAAATACGCTATATTTTACAGTTTTTCTTCGATAAAGGCGAAAACGCAAGCCAGGCGACTGCAAATGTGAATAGTGTTTATGGTCCTGATACTGTAACAGCCAATCACGCACAATTTTGGTTTCGTCGATTTCGTTCCGGTAATTTTGACGTCAAAGATGTATCACACACTGGAAGGCCAAGTGTCGAAAATGTCGATAAAATCATGGACATTGTCGCGTCCGACCGTCATGTAAGCACTGTTTTGATTGCCCAAGAGCTAAACATTGCACAAAAAACCGTGTGGAACCATTTGCATAAGGCTGGATACACAAAGAAGCTTGATGTATGGGTGTCACAAGAGTTAACGCAAAAAAACCTCATGGACCGAATTTCCATCTGCGAATCGTTGCTGAATCGCAACAAAAGCGAAGCATTTCTGAAGCGGTTGGTGACTGGTGATGTAAAGTGGATCACTTACGACAACATCACGCGAAAACGGTCGTAGTCGAAGCGCGGTGCGCCCGCGCAAACGGTGCCCAAACCAGGATTGACGACCAGGAAGGTTTTGCTGTGTTTGGTGGGATTGGCAGGGAATTACCTACTATGAGCTGCTCCCCTACGGCCAAACCCTTAACTCGGAGCTATACTGTCAACAATTGGACCGTCTCAAGGCAGCAATCGCCCAGAATCGCCCAGCTTTGGCCAATAGGAGAGGCATTGTGCTCCACCAGGACAACGCCAGACCACACACATCGATAGTGACTCGCCAGAAGCTCCGGGTGCTTTTTTGGGAGGTTCTTATGCATCCACCTTATAGTTCGGACCTGGCACCGAGTGATTACCATCTGTTCCTGTCCATGGCGAACACGTTTGCTGGTGAAAAATTCGCTTCAAGAGAGGCTTGTGAAAATCGACTGTCTCAATTTTTTGCCAATATGGACAAGGGCTTCTATGAGAGAGGCATCATGATATTACCTTCCAAATGGCAACACGTTATCGAACAAAACGGCGCATATGTGACCTAAATCGGATCATTCTAACTATGGTAAGTCAAGCCTTCAATGTCATGCAAAAAGAATGGATTACTTTTTACTACACCAGATATTTACTGAACTGTTGTGGAAATTAACATTTGGGGTTCCGATGGTTACCAAATACTTATATTATTGGTAGTTGTAGAAGAGATAATGAAAACTTCTGCTATTCCGATTTCTTTGATTTTGAGCGAGTCGCTTACACATTCAAGGGAAGAACTTTTTGATTGTTTATTAAATTGTTATAACCGAAGGTTGTCATGGGCAACTGTTACGAGACTTAAGGGATCAGTTCTTAAGTAGTGTTTTCACTCGTGTGTTAAAGGGAAGGGAAGTGTTTCGGAAAATAAAATTAACCCTAAAAAGCCTTAGGTGAGTCCGTTGGACCCAATCAGCTTTTTTTTACTCACAAAATTTTCCCTGTACCTTATATCAATAAATGTGTTTATGTATTCTTCAATAATCATAATTTATATAACATGCTGAATTTTCACATCTCTCCGCTTATATTTTTCCTCTTCATGAGCGCCGAAACTATTTTTCGACAAATTTGCCTGAGGGGAGTCTAACGGACTCATTTGTAATATCTTTGTAATTTATATGTTCTTTGACAAACATTCGATCTGGTACAGTACGTTAGTCTGCTTGATCGTCGTGGTGTTCCTAAATAATTTTCTTATATTCCGTGAAGTTTGACATGTCAACGGTCAGTGAAGAAGAAATCAGAGCTTGTCTGCAATTAGACGAAGTTAATGAATCTTCTTAGTCCTCGGATAATGAAGGCAGTGTGTTTGATCCCGACCTTGAAGCTAGTGATGAAGACAATGTAAGCGCATACAGCGATTACAGTGATAATGTGAGTGGAAGTGTAGGTATCCCCGTTCATAGCGACAATAATGAAGTTTTCTTCGGAAGAAACAAGAAAGAATTGACAAAAAATCCTCCACCAACATCCACGATTAGGGCCAGCAACATAATAAAAAGTGTAACATCTAAAGTTGTGCTCCCACCTGATAACAAAATAAAAGGTACAAGGGATTGTTTTGAACTTTTTATTACATCCAGTGTTTTGAGTGACATCGTAAAGTATACCAATGAACAAGCTGAAAGGGATTATATTGTAAAGATAAGAAATATATTCTGGAAACGCTGTGATGAAGTGGAAATGAGTGCATTCATAGGACTCCTCATAATAGTCGGTCATTTGAGAAACAATCATCACACAGTTGCGGCTTTGTCGAATCCCAAATATGGGCCTCCAATATTGCGTGCGACTATGAATAGAGACAGATTCAAGCAACTCTTTTGTTTTTTCGATTTGATGGCAAGGCAACGAGAACCGAGCGCCAATCGAAAGACAAGTTAGCTCCAATGCGTGATGTGTGGGTGGGAAGCAGTTTTTGCGAACCTTACCAAGCATTATCTTCCAGGTAGTAATATTACAGTGGACGAACAATTAGTGCCATTCCGAGGAGGTTTCCTTTCCGTCAGTATATGGCTTTCTAAGCGAGGCAAGTATGGAATGAAAATATTCTGGGTTTCAGATTCGATTTAGGCGAATCGGTAGTGTTGCATCTCACAGAGCCGTACAAAAGCACTAAGAGAAATGTTACATGTTACTTTTTTTTACTGATTTACAATTGGGTACATTGTTGAGCAATGGACTCATATTAGTAGGGACGGCACGAAAGAACAGCCCCTTCATTCTTTCCCAATTCCAAACAAACAAATCTAGAGAAATTGAATCATCTCTCTTCGGTTTTTCACATAGTTTTACCTTAGTTTCTTATGTTCCTGCACGAGATAAATCAGTCATTCTGCTTAGCAGCATGCACCACTCCAACGATATAGTGGTGGAGAAAGCAAACAAGCTAGAAATTATTCTGTACTATAATGAAACTAAGGGTGGTATCGATAGTTTATTTGAAACGGTTCAAACATATTCATGTAAGAGGAATTATGTACATATGTAGTGTAATTATGTACATATTAAGACGAATCAACCAACAACACCATATTCCCTCAACAAAACAAGAAACCAAGAAACAGTAAATGGAATTGGATGATGTCAAGATTACCTGCAACAGCCCCGACAACAGCACCAGTACGCCGCAGTGTAACAATAGTGAAATCATTCCCAACAGCAAGTGCATCGCACCCACCATTAGTGATCTTGTCTATATTTTTTAATAGTGATTTACAGCTAAATTGTTAATGTCAAGCAAGAGGAAAAGGCCTAACCCCACTGAGGGGAATTATGTCCTAACGACTGACCCTGCTTTGGGCAAGTTAGAGCCAAGTCATTCCTCATGTATATATAAAATATCATTTTTTTCTACATCAGTGTAATTTAGTGAAATAATGCATTATAAAAGTGAATACGTAAATATCCCAGTGAATTAACTCCCCAAGAGTGAGTTAATCCCTGGATTAAGGGGGGAGTGTAATGGGAAGTGGATCATAGGGTCAATGCTAACATAACCACAATTAAAACAAACTACGGACAGCAAGAATTATATAATGATGCATAAGCAACCCAAGACTTGGAAACAGTGGAAATACGCCTACCAAAATGGAATATAAAAGGCCAGTCAAGAGCCTTAGAAGTATCACTTATTCGCTCCGAAAAGTGGTCACCTCTTCCTCCCTGACTTGCACTGGAGTCAGGACTCTTCCTAACCCCCGACTTGGACTGGAATCGGTATACCTAAACCTTGCAAACTTGGACTGGAGTTAGTACCCGTACTCTAGACACTTTCCTCTCCGAAATCCCGAAGTCGAAGTTATCACTACAGTAGAGGTGAATCGCAAGTCAAGTCATTACAGAGTCCGCGTTCGGGACACTCTTTTTAATAACTGTAAAATCTTTGTATGTTATATTGTATTGGAACGTTTTACAATAAACTTGGTGTCGGTAAAAACGTCAATAAGTGTGTTGCTCTATTATTTCATAAATTAACCCTCTATAATAAACGATCCTTGGTCATACCAACTCTACCTGATTCAATTGTAAATCTAAAGACTGTGCTACCACGTCATATACAAACCTTTCGCTAAAAGTAATTAAATACAAAAGATCATTACGAAGTACAAAATAATTATTACGACATAATTAATAATATAGCAATTTAATTACTGAATTACCATTAGGATAAATTGCTTCCCCGTGGCTCTTGTGAAGATTCAGTCCGTGGATGTGTTGCGTTTCTGATGAGCCCAATATAAATTGTGTTCGGTGCTGCTTAGACTTCTAGAGGATGTTTTTCTTTTCTGATATTTCTGACCCCAGAATTTTAACTGTACTCTAGTAACGTTACATACATGAACATACAATTCTCTTCGCCATGAATAACTAAAATAATATCTTGACATTTTTTTTTTTTTTTATTTGGTTCGCCATTTTCACTAACTTTCAAAACCCTTTTACCTGAATACTTTATTTATTCAAACACATATGTGTTTGAAAAACTAAAATAATATATCTTCACTTTTTTTTTTTTGATTTGCTTCGCCATTTACACTAACTTTCAAAACCCTTTTACCTGAATACTTTATTTATTCAAACACATACAGCACATTTTTTCGTGTGCATAAACTCATCCAGCCAATATCATTACAAACAAGTTAGCCATCCATATACATTGTTATGATATATTAAACAAATATCCTCAACAAGAGATTAAATATTCGCCGGCAAACAATCAATTTACAAAATTGAATAAAATATTAATCTATTCTAATTAAATGAGATGACAATTTAAACATTCACTTAGAATTTCAACAAAAACACTTACATTACCGCACATTACTTTATGCCATACTCATTTTACCTTTAAATTACCATTTGCACAATTAGTGAGGCGGATTTGTTGAATTACCGTGACCTGGCGGATAAAAGCACGAAATTTGGTATGAAGATACCTTAGATTATACTAATAAATGTTAGGCTAGGAGACCTCTAATATTTATAGAAAGATTCGTGTACAGCTCTAAAATCCAAGATGGCCGACAAATACGACAAAATATCAGATGTGAGCCACCACTACTAAAAAAAGTTGGATTTGTGATGTGTTGATGATGCTGGTCATTTTTATTTTATTTTTACTGTAAAGGTATCTTTGCAGAATAAATATCACAATTGAAATGAACTTTCAACAATCTTCTTCCTATTTTAATGTGTGTTTTAATTGAACAGTATGATCTCTACCCGAATTTATGTGCTACGCAAAAAGCGGGACAACTCCTGCTTCCCTGAGTCGAGAATGCACTCAACCCTTTTAAACATGTAATAAGGAAAAGCTGGTATGAGATATAAAGTCTTTAATCATAGAACACATAAGTTCTAAATTCTTATGTTCTTAAGATACAATGTTACCCTGACTAACCACTTTAAGAATATTAGTACTTTAAACAGATAGATTGTTGTTGCTCCAAACACGTAATTTTCAATGAAAGTGTTTAGAAAATACATTATTTTTTAAATTGTTCGATCTAGCTAATATAAGGTTTGTTCTAGATAACAAATACATTAATATCAGATCTCTGAAACCTAAATAATATATGATTCTCCTTATTTCCCGATTTGCCATCTCGTATAGTAGTTTCCATTTCAAGTCACAAAAGAAAACAACGTAGAACATGCTCTAAGAGTAAGATGTTACAGTTAGTGTAACGAATTAAAAAAACAGAAGGTATCATTCATTTTCCTTATTGGATTTATCATGATTATGTTTTAAATAGCATAAGGTTGTCAGATATAATCATTACTGTACAATAGTCACCCTAAACTATAAAGAAACAAACCAAATCAAACCATCTTGAAACTAATTAACCCTAACCTAATTGCCTTACAACTAACACATAACAAACTCAAACTAACCTAATATCGTGAAACTTAAACAGTCATCTTCGTACTTGACAGTACCCATAACACTGTTTGTGTAGAGCTTTTCACAAACTAAATCCTAATTACCATTTTTTTGCAGCACAATTGAACATGTATGTAAACTGGGACGGATGCGTGATTTGCCAGAAGGAAACTGGTGAAAACTTGAAATGTCCTTTACTGCCCCCAGGAAAAATTGGCGTTAAGCAGATGCCTACACAACTTTCCTGAAGAATGTAGAGCATTTTGGCAGCATTTATACTCATCCGGTTGAACTGTCTTTCAGAATTGATAAAACAGCTACAAACTTTGCTTCTCATTTAACTTCATGACAGAAATACAACATTTATCTGAAGTTTAATAATTTGAAGATGGCAAAAGCAATTAAGAGAAAACAATCTGATGTTTATCAACAGAAACGTCCTAGTGAACGAGTAGTTCAATGTTGTTTGTTTTGCTAACAGAGCACAAATGAAGGCCAACTTCATGAAATGTCATTGTTTGATACCGACGACAGCAATATTCGATCCATGATTACACTGCTCAATGACCCACATCTAATGACAAGAACAATTTAAGGAAAACTTATAGCAATGGAGACAAAATACAATCATGCATGTTTGATGCAACTTGGGTATCGTTACATAAGCCTCACTCATGAGGGAAGACGAAAGGAAGAAATTATAGATGAGAAAATGAATGGGTCTCGATCATTCATAGAACTTCTCAGTTATATTTTTGACTCGGTGAAGTCTGGTATTCTTCTTTTCAAAGTATCTGAGATCCACTCTATGGCATAAATCGTCTAGAGAAATTGGTCATCAAGAAACAAGTCAACAAGGGAAGACAAGAATCAATTGCTAGAGCATTTTCCAGAAACCCCAAGAGCAGTTTGATGGGAGACATACTGAAATTGTGTTCAATCAAAGTAAGAGAAATATGTTGATTGAAAGTCTGAAGATTCGAGACTGCTGCTATCAGAAGATGCTGCTATCCTAGAAAAGACATCAATAGTCAGAAAATATATCATGAGTTACCATGGTTTCAACTTCAGTGGCTGCTACCCAGCACAATGACATGAAGACTCAGGGCCTGCAAGTCCTAAGGCGCTAGTGTCAATGATTTAGAATGGTTTAAACTTGCAAAATCAAGAGAAACGTGACTCAGACATGTTTAGCCATTGACCCAGTGCATCATTTACAATTTTTAAAAAAAATGTATCCTATTGATATGAAGACACGTCACAGTAATAAGGAATGAGCCACCTCTCCCGATCTACATCACCATCAATGATCTTGCAGCTACCAGAAGTAAGAAACTCATCCAGATGGTGTCACCTGGGCATTAGTATTTCATATAACAAGTTTCTAGAGACTAAAGAGTGGATCGACAATTCTTCCTGTAAACGCTTTGAAGAAAATGGAGTGGTGTTTCCTGCTTGTCTCCGTAAAGGGTTGTTTACTACTGCTGGTGCCTTAGACAATCTAGACCACAACCCAAGCTCAACTACATCATTGTCCTCATTAGATGGTACTGCAATCAGCTGTTTTCAGATGCCTACAAACACCTAACCTGGGGAGAGCCAGCCAACTATTACAGTTTCAACTATTACGCTTCGTAGCAATATTTTATAATATTTCGGAAAATCGAGTCGCCCGCCATATGCGAAGTAAGGCCTGTAATCCGTTACTTGAATGTAAGGAGTGTGAAACCAGCTGACAGTCACCGTCAAATTGGTGGTGTGTATGAAGGACTTGATCCGGAGATAGGTGCGACAGTTTAATGGCGGTAGTGGAATGAAACATCTGTTCTCCGTAATCGTCTGCAGTTGGTTTTACGTCGTTCATAATTGTGCACATTTTCATGACCATCATTAAACTGCCGCACCTATCTTCGCACCATTAAAGCTCTTCTCCACACACTATATTTATTTGATAGCAGATGTCTTCTGGTTTCACGTTCCTTGCATTCCAGTAACGGTTCATAGACCTTACTTGGCACGAGGCGGGAAACTCGATTTTCCGAAACATAAACTCTCACTGCGAAGTGTATGCGCTGCTCTACTGTCCCAAACTTAGTCAGTGCCTTGCCAAAGAGTCCCAAAACTTGGAGCGCATTCGAAGAATCGCTAGCGCACCGCCACTGTAGCAACAATTAACAACGAAATTTAGTTTTTTGGACGTACCTAGTATATGTCACAGTAGATAAAGCAGTTGGCAAATTCGGTTCGAACACATCTAAAGAAATCTTCAATCATGAAGAGGCATACACGAGGTTTGTGGTTCATGTACTCCACCCATTCCTTAGAGCAAGGGGGAAAGCGTATCCTTGTGCGTACTGTAGATACAGATGTGATTGTCATCATTGTTGGTACATTCTACGATCTAATAGTGACTAAACCTTTGGACGATATCTGGGTGGCCTTTGACTTGGGCAAACATTACACGTTTTACCACATCAATGCCATTTGCTCAAGCCTAGGGGATCTAAAATCAGAGCATTACCTATGTGACACTCATTCTCTGGTTGCGACACAACCACCTCTATCAAAGGTAAGAAGTCAGTTTGGGAAGCATTGTAAGCATTTCAAGACGTCACTGATACATTTGTGTATATGGCAACTCACACATCCCAACTGCTGAAAGCCCAGTCTGAATACTTCATGAAGCTGGAACGACTGACTGTTGTTCTGTATGATAAAACCACTCCCCTCAGCAGTATCAAACCAGATAAAATGGAAATTTTCTGTCAGAAGAATCGAGCAATGGACCAACTTCCACCGACTGAGGATGCGCTTTTTCAACATATCCGAAGGGCAGTGTATCAAGCAGGTATTTGGACGACCAGCACACAAACACAACATGTGTTTCCATCTCCACAAAATTTTGCTTGGAATAAGGTTTCAGAGCATGTGTACCAGTTTGGTTGACATTTTAAGAAATTTCCCAATCATGCAGGGAACTGATTAAATGTTCCGGTAAAGGAGACTGCAAAGCTGCAAATATGAAAAATCAATCTGGACTGCTGATCACTTTGCAAGAGTGGATGAATAATAACTTCGATTGGATGAATAAATATTCGTTTAAATATTTTTTCTGTTAATTCAAACTCTCATTATATATTATTATGTGTATTACCATTACATTTGTACTTATATTTTACTGTAATAAATTATATAGATACATTTTATTGTATTTTGTATAATATGTAGAATGTCCTTTAAAAGGTGTGTAGTCTACTTAGTTGGCTTCAAGCTGTAATTCCTTTGGATTGTACTGTTGTACATATTTTTTTAAAAATCCAGAGGTCTACTAGGTTAACATTGATTAGAATACCCTAAGGTACTTTCACACCAAATTTGGTGCTTTTATCCGCAAAGTAAAAGTAATTTTGAGACGTCTTTAAATGACAACGATCTGCGATGACCACGATGCCAAGCCCGCGAAGAGGTTGCACTTAAGAATTCTTACGAGAGATTCTTCACGAATTCTTTGGTTCAAATTTCACTCAGTTCCATCTCCGTGGTATCTATACTATTCGGAGAAGTTGAAGATTCATCATTGCTACTTATGTTGACAATTTCTAATTTTTGAGATGGTTTTCAAGGTATCGTGTTTCTCTTCGTTGGGTCGAAGTGGGACATAATTGTATTATTTGATTTATATACAAGGAACAACCCAAAAGAAACCTGAATTTTGTAATAAAAAATATGTGTTTGGGTGTTACAACTTGAATCTCTTTCAAAGTAGTCTATTTAAGGCAACGAATCGGTCTAAATGTGTTTTCATTATCGAAGCAGCCGTGAAACTCTTCCCAAGTGATACTTTTTAATGGCCTTCTGAGATTTTTTATATTTGGGGGCATAAAAGAAAACCACTTAGACAATGATCGAGCGGAGGGTGACAAAGCTGGATGATGTTATCGGCTACAAAATGCTTCACAATCAAGATCTTCTGGGCTGCCGAGTCATGAATTTTTCTTCAACTCTTTTAATTTGATTTCCATGCTCAAAGTCCCTTGGTATGAACTCCAGGGTGCAACAAATAAATCAACTAATTCGTCACTGGTTCTGCGACGGTCTTCCTTATTCAGTACATGAATTCTGGCGATGTTTTCGTCCGTTCTGTGAGTCAAGGGTCGCCCTTAACGTGGTTCATCTTCAAGTGACATCGAAGCGGAAAAATCACTCTAAAGATTTGTTTTCCCAAAGGAGCTTCCTTGTAAGCTGTTTCAAGCATTGCAGCTGTTTTCTCAAACGAAAACAGAATTTCATAGCCTCGCGTATTGTTTCCACTCTCCGGTCATCACAAAAATCGCAAAACAAGAGGTAGGCGCTTAAAAAAATATTACTATCTGGCACCAAGCCTTCACTTGTCAATGTTGGTTGGTAGAGTGATGTAGAAGGGTTCTTGCGAGAGGCTTCTAAGGGCGGAAGCATATACTACAACGTATTTGCCTACCAGAGAATGATTCCGGTTGCTTTTGAGTGCCCACTCATATTCAATCATAGGAATTAACGTCACTTTTAATTGATTTGTTAGATACGAAAATAAATAAGAACTACTCAACTGGGTTTCAATCCAAGGAAAATCTTCGGTGATATACTGAAATACTTATTCAAAGGCTTTATTAATAATTTTGATAAGCACAGTGCAGTAAGTAAGAAATAAGTTTATCCGTGGTATACTGTATCCGAATAAACTTTAAACATGACAGTACAATCTTTATATAATGTATTGAGCATATCGTAAAATTACTCAGATTTTGCTATTT